>JACJUM010003317.1:1184601-1240446 GCA_020976665.1 Heortia vitessoides | reverse complement strand
ATTTGCATACTCGGCTTTGCTCTGTTTTTTAAGAGATGATCTGCCCAGAATTCGTAGTGGGCCTGTATTTTGATGACATAAAACATTTCAGATATACATTTCCAGCATTACTAGCATTTACTTACATTACGTCATAGGAACACTGGCCAGGAATAAAAAACAGAATAAAAAAGGAGCCTCTGTAGTGTTCGGTTTTCGACATACTTTAAATATTTTAAATTTGCATTTGAATCGTTTCAACGAAGTGATAAATGTATTAATAACTGACATATTTTCTCTTTTATAAGTATAATATTAATGAAAAATTAATTTGATATTAATGAAAAATAAATTGTGCGTCGATGGTCGTGTGCTCGATCCCCACTCAGAAAAAATATTTATATGATGATATTTATGTTTGTTCTGTGTCTAGGTGTAAAATATATGTATATAAATTGTATAATTGTGATTCTTCTGTTGTCTATTGTCTGTACCATAAGTGTTTTAAGCGATTTATTACGGAGTCAGGTCAATGTATGAGAAGTTGGGAGTTTATATATTTGAATGTTGATTAACTAGTGCTCACAGATGTAATCTTACTTACATGGTTTTATGTACCGCAATCCCTAGATAAAGACTCAAGACAACTCAAAACTTAAATTTGACATAAATGATCGCATTTAAGTCGTATGTTCGGAATAAATGTTCGGAAAGAAAAGATGCTGTATGTTGAAATCTTCCTGAAGGACTTTAACATTTTGTTTATAGTTATAATACATTCTTAGAATGGTTGTAAATGTAATATTTTGAGTCAATGCAGCTTTATTTAGTATGCATTATAGTGAATATGATAAAAACTCCCTATCAAAACCATTGATAAAATAAATCTTGAGGAGTACCTATTTTTAATAATTTTACCGATAAACTAGCTGTCCCAATAGACTGTTTAAGACGTTATTGATGTTCATGTATTATTTCATCTATAAAAACCTAAATAACTTTAATAACGTCATGTATTTAGAGTGTATACTAAGGTTGACATTATTTATTTATTGTCAGAAAGACAATAGCGAGTATTAGAACTATTCTAAGTGACACACAGTCAGTTCAGCCAGTCATGTCAGTCACATAAAGAAAAAAATATGTAAGTAAAATTTTCCAAATTTTCATGAAGTTTTACGATATTGACAGACCCGATGACGCAGATAGTAGTGATCCTTTCTTGTGCGCCAGTGGTCGTGGGTTCGATTTCCACTTAGAGCAAATATTTATATGAAGATATTTGAGTTTTTTCTGTGTCTGGGTGTTAAATATATGCATATAAATAGTATTTTCATAATTATTCTGTTGTCTGCGTCGGTGACACACGTGCTTTAAGCGACTTACCACGGATGAGATGTTGTGAAAATTTATTATTTATCATTATATTTTTACGTTCTATTGCAATATTAAACACTATAAGAAAATTATTTGAAAGATCTGTTTAGATTTTCACGCATGGTATAGTGATCAAGGGAAATATGATTTAATTTTGTAAAGGCAATGACTTTTTCTGTGTGCGTATTATCATTTATAGTAAACGTGATACAATAGCGTTTCATAGTTAATCGAATTAATTGCTCTGATGGATTATTTTGACCGTAAAATGGACGAAATGCGCGATACGTATTTCGGACAGAACCATTATATTCGGAATAAATTTGCACAGTTTGTACAAGCGTCAGTCTATGTATGTTGAAATGCCAAACCAAATTGAAGATGGATCACTTGACAACTGTCAAAATGTCCGCCAGTTAAAACGGTGGTGCCAACTTAAAGTTTTATACTCCTTATATAAAGAAACTTACTTGCCATGAAGTAAATTACAATCTGAAAAATAGATTTCATAACACCTTCACAGAAAAAAACACGAAATAAACATTATAAGACTCAGAAAAACGCTTACTAAAACATATCAAAAGAATAGAAAACATTCACAATAATAACGGTCAAGGTAAAATGTATCCATTGTAATTTAAGATTTATTGACCGGAAAATTGAAACCAACGCAAACATCATATTACATTGGCACGATCTGACCAATAGTTTCATATTATTTATGCAGTAAAGAATATTACCTTCCTCTGTACTAGGTGCCGTTAGAGGCGATTAAGGTACCAGAACCAAGAGATAGCGGTATATTCATCCGAGACAGTGTAGCTCAAATGCATAGGGTGGACTGCAGCTTCCCCGTAGAGAAAGCTGCGCTCGGCGATTGCCAACACGCTTGCCCAGCGAGGCAATTATGAGCAAAATTCCCCCTTTTTCGGGGAGGCCTATGTCCAGCAGTGGACTTCTAATAGCTAAAATGATGATACTGATGATATACTGACACAACTCCGTTTACATTTCCATATTCTAACTTTAATTTAGTCAATTTTTACTTTCGAGAGGCATTTCTACAAATAGTTTCAATACCTTAGTCTTTTACATCACTTTTTAAGATCTCCAGGATCACTTCAGGAAGCGACCAGTGAATGAAGGGTTTACTGCGCTTCCTAGAAGAAGCCAATAACTGGGTTGGTAAGAGTAAGGCCAATAGTCCAGATAAAAAGGCGTAAATAAGCTAATAAACTACAGCTACATCTACGAATCACTTTTGACATTTTACTTTAAGCCATCTATTATACATCAACCCCAAAGATAATGTAAGCCTTTTTTTTTACGCAACACCTGACTCCGTCATCACCTGACTCCGAGACTTGAAATGTATTACATGATTTAGCCATACTATAAATAACACAAATGTTCATCTCATAAATGTTTGGACCCGGATTGAACCCGCGAACATTGGCGTGCAGGATAGGACGTGTGCACATTGTTGTATAAACGCAACCTTCATTGTCTTGTTATTAAATTTCAATACAATTTTTACGTAAGGACCTCGAGTTGTTTTATTCATAAAATAGTGCTGTTTTTGAGTAGGTACACTTATAGTAAACCTGACTCTTCTGACTCTTGAAGGACCTAAAACATATTTCCGAAATAACAGAACTGTATGAAAACTACAGCGCATTTAAAAATGCAATCGATGTATTTAATTGCACGAGCAAAATAGAGTAGTACCTTAATAGAAAATGATATTAAGGAAAATAAAACTTTAAAAATTATAAGCTCAGTGCGATCTCTTTCAGACAACCTTTGAATATAGTACATTTTTTTTTACATTTAATATAGACTAAAGCTATTGATTTTGCCTTTCATTTTTATGTATGGTATATATATAATAAAGAGTTAATAATTTGATCCTATATATATTTTTGTGTACTTCTTGATCGCCATTAAGAATAAATAAATAAACAGCCAAATAAATGATAGCCATTGAGCAAGATTATTTATTGATAATAAGTGGCTCTGGGATCCAAAACATGATAGCACACATAACGAAATGCGTCGATGATCGTTTCTGAACGCAGTGAAAAACTGAGTCGACGCCATTTTCTTTTATCACCTTCATATTTCAAGATGTCCGTCTCATAAGCTCAGTTTCTATTGTATCAAACGTTTTATTTTCGTTATATACCAACTAAAATCCATCTTCACAATTCAGTAGTTTTACAACTACCCTCCAACAATCGAATTTAGGCCTTATTTTGTGAAGCTTACGATTCATAGTCGCGGGATAATGGAGGTCACGTATAAAATGAAGTCATCAGTCTTGAGACAAAGCCACCATAAGTCAGAATAACGTGGCGATTTTTCGATACGAAAGGAAATACCTTAATATATGTACGTTGCAGATTGTCTGAAAATATATAGGAGACATTTTTGTAAGCTTGCAAAAAGACTTTAAGGGTATCTATTGTATGCATTCGATATTAGTATACATACTAATATGATTAATTTGAAAATGTGTCTGTCTGTTACTCTTTCATTGCGTGACTGGCGTGAATGGCGATCTGATTTCTATGAAAATTGTATTTAAACCCTTGGAAAAAACATAAGCTACTTTGGATCTTGGATAAGTGTTGCCAGTTTATTCCCGTCATCTCCAAAATGGATAGCATGAACAGCTGGTGATGGTATTCTACCAAATAATTTACACATATGATATATCCTACTTTAATTGATATGTTTGTTTTTAAGTTGCCATCAATAAAAAAGAAGATTTATAATTATATTTTATTTACTTGCACACGTGCAATATTATATACTAACACAAAACGAAAACAAAAAAAAAGTAATTATTAAATATTTGGCCGCGATTTATATGTAGAATGCAAGGATCTAATAATAATTAAGAAATAGTACAAATGTCTACACCTACTGTACAATGTATCGTAAGAGGCAATTAAGGTACCAGAACCGACAGATGGTGGTATATCCATCGGGCGGGAATGGGCAGCAGCATCCCTGTCGCGAAAGCTGCGCTCTCCGATTGCCAACACGTTTGCCCAGCGCGGCAATTATGAGCAAGAAACCTTATTTCTTGGAGAGAAGGGTATCCAGCAGTGGACTTCTAATGGCTGGTATAATGACGTTTATCAGTTCGCCCCCCACCCAGGACAAATATTTATATGATGATATTTGTATTAGTGCTGTCTGTGAGTGTTAAATATATGTATTTAAGTAGTAGTATATTAGTGATTCCTCTGTTGCCTGGCGTCTCTAAAACAAGTGCTCCTATTACGGAGTCAGGTCAATGTATAAGATGTTATAGGAATTTATTATTATTTTTATACCCAGGAAAACCTGTTATTGACCTTACGATTAGATATGTATTAATATATCGAGTAACATTTCAAAACGCTGTCACTTTTCTACAGAAATTAATAACATATAATTATTATATTATTTTACTTAATTAATTGTCATAAAGCAAATAAAAGTCTTGTAAGCGTACAGGCAAATCTATTAGCTTATAAGACATTCCTGTATAAAATAAATGAATCATACAAATTTTGTTATAAATAAGACTGTATTAAATCAACTAACTTTTATGTGGATATCGACCCTATTCGTATCTTATTAAAAACAATAAAACTTAGTACATACTATTTAAAAGGAATTAAGTGATTTGCTGTAACCCCTACCGCAAATCACTTCATTCCATGTAAATAGTATGTCCTAAGTTTTTTGGTTTTGAATAAGATCGCTCTGAGCTGACAGAGTACCAGGAGCCATTGAACGCGATTGAGGTACCTGAGGTACAGATGGTGGCATATCCACTCAGGATAGCTCACATTAATATGGTGGGGATGGCAACATCCCCGTCACGAATCTATGCTCTGCAAATGTCACTATGCTTGCCCAGCGCACCAGTTATGTGCAAAATATCCCCTTTTTAGGGAACCTAACAGTGGATGTCTAATGACTAAAATGATGATGTTGATTAAGTGATAACAAGCTGAAAGTAATTGCACAAGTGGAGACAGCACGCAGTTTTGATGGTCAATGAAGTCATAAAGTTCTTCATAGAGACCAAGTACTAGCAAGCATAGTGTAAGACACCCATCTGCAAGTTGGACAAACGATCTGATGAACATCTTAGTCCTATTGGAAATCACTGGGGGAAGCCTATGCCCAGCATTGGACGTCCCGCAGCTGATTTAATGATGATGAAAATATTATAATCATTACCTAATATATTGTTTAATATTACGCTATTTTCTTCGAACTCTAAACCGTTATAAGGTGGCCCAACTAAGGAACTAATTACTTCTTAACACGTACAACAGCGCTACCGAATTAGTGATCCAATGAATATCTTTAACGGGATCTCAGTGTAAGTTTCAAACTGATTGTGGCCTAAATAAACATAATTCCTAACTTGTTTAATATGTACCCTACCTGTAGACTTAAGTGGTAAGTTGGAACGAATTGTCTGAACCCCTTTATGTGTTGGAGAACTTTCTTCCTAAGCTTCATATTATAGCCCAACTTTAAGGCGGAATGAGAGTGGTTAATGTGCATTTTAATAGATGAAATTATGTGACGTCTCGTTAATGCAGTGCGTATGAGCGAATATTTCAAAATAGAATATCAATACAGTTTAATAGTACCTATAACATTCACTAGATGGCGCTGATATCACAAAATGAACACTAGGAAATATTGTCTGTCACGGTAGGTGTCAACAGCATAATATTAGCGCAGTGCCCCGGTTAAGAAAATATACAAGTTTGAGTCCAGCCTGAAGCCAAGCCATAAGTTTTTTTAGTAAATATTTTCTTTTACAGCAACATAACAAACAATTCAATAAATTAGCTTATAACGTGTGTACACAAAGCGACACAAAATTTTCTTTACCTTAATACATATATTACAGGAACTTTTTACATTAAAATGTGTACAATAAAATTCTGTTATAAATTTGCTCTTGGTAGACCTCGTATAGTATACCTATATGTATCTCATACTTTGCATAATAACCTTCATACAAAGAGTGCTGCTTTGGTACCTCACACTCACCTATTTCTACTATCAAGTGAAATGTTCATTTCCGGTTCAAAAGGAGAGGAAAGCAGAAATTACAAGATTACTCAATGCGTTAGTGATATTACGAGCGTCTTTTGACTGCGGTAATGCTTACGCTTGTTGGTCAACCTGGTCTTATTAAAAAGACAGACTGATGACATTGATGATCTAAAGAACATATATATGTAGATGTTGATGTGAAGAAAGTTGCCTTTCAATTATTGTAGGTAGATATTACCTATCTATAAAGCTATATTAACGAGATATCAAGACGCGCGGCAGCATGTAAGCCAAGGTAAAATAAATAAACTGACAACGTAGCAGTCGTGTGTATTTTGACACGAACTGTTTGGAGCCATTTTTTACCCCTTATATAACTCAAAACCTATTTAAGATCGTAAAATGGCACACTGTATACCCCGATATTGAAATAACTTTGTATGATGTCTTGGTGAAATCACAATTAAACTATCTTATCGGGATTTGGGGCTCAGCTGCACCCACGAACCTTAATCCATTGCAGAGATCTCAAAATAAAGCCTTATTTTTTTAAGCCTTATTTTAAAAAAAACTAAAATATTTCATTTATCTCAATTATATAAATTCAATACATGCGTATTAGTAAAAAAATTAGTCACAAATTCTGTCAAAAGTAATATAAGACTTTATAAAAGTCACCCCCACAATCTCCTAACTAATAATAAAGTGCAACTATCAGCATTTAAAACTCACTATGGAAGAAGACTGTACTATTTCGAGAAGCACAGCTATTCAATAAACTACCTAAAACCATAAAAGAGTGTGAATATATATATATATATATATTTAAAAATAAGTAAAAATTCGAGTACCGGCTAATTGTATATTTTTATCCGAACTATGATATCTCATTTTAAATGAAATGTAATTGCATATAAGAATAGAGATCTTTAAACACAAACACAGATAAACTCATGAAATTTGGTACAGTTGTTACAACCTCTTCGTTTAACAGCATATACAGTTATCTAGATAACATCCAAAAAGAGTTACTTTTGTTAGATTTGACTTAGCTATATTTTTAATAAGTTGATTAACAAAATATAAAATATGTATAACTAGTAGGTAAAAACTAGCCAAGTTAAATCTAGAGCTTCAATTTATCCTAAATTATAAGCTGTATGTTTATTTCCGACATTACATTAGAAAACCCTAAAATTATCAGAGTTTTTCAATATATATATATACATGAATGTATTATAGATATATACCCTTCCTCTTGATCTATATCTATTTGAAAAACCTTTCCTCTTGATTTACTATACCTATTTTAAAAAATGCTTCGAAATCGTTGCGTAGTTTTAAAGATCTGAGCATACTTAGTGATTTTATTTTTTACCAGCAGTGCGTGTTAATCCGTCCACGTGGAATAATTATTTTGGGGGGCATAGTAGCCTTTCTCGAGATATGATCTCTCCAACACAGAGAGTATTTTTCAAATCAGACCAGCAGTTCCTGAGTTTAGCGCGTTCAAACAAATAAACAAACTCTTAAGCTGTATAATATTAGTATAGATTCTAGTTATTTCGAAAACCAACAGTGAATAAAAACTTACTTAAATATAGTAAATAAAAATAGAATAAAGTTACAAACATGGGATTCCCTATTTACTTTTGACACATTTCTGCCACCAAACATGAATCTACTTTTTTCTGTTCCATTTGGAGAGATTAGAAGTTAATTTGTAATTTGATTTAATATCACAAATGCTTACAGTTACCGACATTTTAGTAATAACCTAGCAATATATACGAGTGTCTGTATCGTACGATTACCCCTGTCACATATTTGTTGACCTCGTAGTATGCGAAAAAATCTCAACGCTCGTGATCCACTCTGCTCCCTAACGCTTCGCTTATTCCGCTCGCTCTGGTCGCTCGTCGACACCGTGACGTCATTATCGCGCAATTTTCCTGCACCGCTTAGGGATGGTTCTACATACTTTCACATTTATTCTTAACTGATTGTAAAATGTTACTTATCATATCAGAGACACAGCTTTAAACTTCCAGGATCTACATTCTTTATTATGATTTTTGGCTATAAGTGCTTTATGGGCTTTTAAAGTATTGCTATCCTTCTCTACCTTGTTTTGTTTAAGCTAGGCTAGGCTTTCACTTAGTGCATTGAAAGTCACGATTTAAGTCTGCCGAAAGTTCTAAATCTGTATTTGAAAATCATTTAGTATGTTTTTTTATCTACAAAGATTTAATTAGTGTTGCTTAAACTGTAACGTCATATACCAAACTGTAAGAAAAGTAACCAAAATATTGACTAATCTTCCAAAAGCCGTGAAGTACCGGCAGACTAGAATAGTACCTCCCCCTGGTGCTTGTTACCAATCTCAGAGCGCAGCTTTCGCGGAGCGGATGCTGCTGCTGCTCTGTGCGTTTAAGCTGCACTGCCTCGGATAGATATAGTGGGAGGTACTATTCTACTCTGCCGGTACCTCACGGAAAAATAGTCGAATAGTACATATAAAATAATAAATCGACAAGAATTTTATCATGTCGTTCATTTCTATTGGTACAAGGCTGGTTTTGATCGGCTTAAATTACGCCATTTGCTGGGAAAAAGCTTCAAGCTAATAGTTTCATCGTGCACAAAATCGGCGCACCGGCTGGCACAAATTCACACCATTAGCGCTGCTTCGTATAAATTCAAACTGAACTTCATGTCAATGAACTTGGTGTAGACCTGATGAAAATGAAAACTACGTTTTCAAGACTAAAAAAAAAAACGCCTCTGGACTTATGCCCTTAACTCAAAAAGGCATGTATGTGACATCATAAATGTAGGTTCTGACCTACCCATTGCGTCACTGGACTAGGGCACAAACAGTTACTGCAAATTGATACAAGTATTAATGAATATCGAAAGGTGAAAGATTGCAAGTAAATATCTTCGGGAAAAAAGAAAGATCGACTTGGGGTAGAAGAAAGCTTTATAATATTAAATTAAATTAATTTATGTATTAATAGTTTTCTTCGCATGAAACCAATTGCTGGATGAATTTGTAGTTATTTCAGCGAAATCAGCGTTATTATTTATTAAAACATCCAATGCTTCAGTGTGATGTGATTAAAAAAAGTAAAAAACCGTTTACAAACAAACAGACAAGCTTTTGTTATTTTATTAAAATGCGTTTTAAAGAAAAAAAATTACTTATTACTATAAAACTTTTACTGTTAACTTAGTCTTAACTATACTATGAGCACCCCAAAGTTTCACCAGCGTTGAGTTATAGAATTTTCATACTAACTTTTTATCCCCCTTTTCACACCATTAAGGGATGATTTTTGAAAAATAATCTTTGACTTGTTTCATGACTTTTAATGAAGAACCTTCATACTGAATTTCATTCGAAAAATTTTAAAATAGTAAAATTTCATACTAACTTTTCACCCCCGTTTTATGCTCCGCTACGTTATCAAAGCCTTTGTGCAAAATTACAAGTTTCTAACCCTTATAGTTTAGGCTCTGCGTTGATATATCAGTCAGTCAGTCACTCACTCAGCATCTCCTTTTTTATATATATAGACAAGCTTGTCGCGAGATTTACTTGTATAGATGAGCAAATAAATTAAATTACTTGATGTAACTACTCGTAATAATTAAATGAAAGACTTAAATCCCTCAACAAGCTTTTATTTCACAAAAAATGGTCATATGTAAAATGACCTTATAAGTTAATAGTAAGAGATTATTTTTCTTTTAAACGCATTTAGATAAAAGCCTTTTTGTACAACTGAGGTACGGGAAATGACAGATGGCGTTAAATCCGACAGATCGTAGCTCAAATTCAGCAGGGAGTCTAATCTAATACTAATACGCCAGTACCATACATAGTAATTATGGTACATGTCCAGCGGATTAGAAGGTTAAAGTGGCAGTGGGCAGGGCATTTGGTATGCAAACTGATAGCCAAAGTCGTGAGGTTTTGGAATGGAGACCACGTACTGACAAACGCAGCGTAGAGTGTCCACCCGCAAGATGAACATACGATCTAACTAAAACTGCTGGGTCGCGCTGGACACAGGCCGCATACAACCGATCCTATTGGAGATTACTTGGGGAAGTCTATGTCCAGCAGTGGCCGTCTTATGATATTATAATAAAGAAAAGAAATTCTTTTTATTATAAAACAAAAGAACATCAAATCGAGGAAATCGCTTCTACAATCTTCTCTCTTCTGCGAAGTTTAAGCATGCACCGACTAAAGAATCAGTTCGTTTTGTGAACGCACGCGTATGTGACGACAAAGCGTACTGATTCTAATGTCGGAGCTATGCAATCTTCTGTCTTCTGCATAAGTTCTTCTGCCTTCTTTGTCACGATTTTGACAGATTACAGACAATTACTTAGATTATTAGATTACAGAAATAATGGTGGAAATAACCATATCTACTGAATAAATAATGTACGTCACCGCAGCCTTGCTATAAGTATACCTAAAAATAAACAGTACAAAAATATCACATAATTCTCTAATCCATGATAATCATCATATTTTTCATTAACATCTTCATATTTCGGTTTGTTAACATTACCTTATTTGTTGTAAATAACTTTATACTTTGATTTTATGTTAGATGTTGATTTCCTTTAGTTAGGTAAAGTTAGGTTTATTTATATGACATATGTATTCCGCAAATTGTATTTTTATGTATCATCATCATCATCATAGTAGCCGTACAGCATCCACAGCTGAACAAAATTGCCTTTCCTGGACAGCCGTGGGATTTCTGCTGCCCATTCCCGCCCTTTGAACTGTCATTTCCGGTCCCTCAGTTACCTCTTTTGAAACCTAGTATCTATATTGGAAGGCAATATTCTATTCTACCAGTACCCCACAAACCCCCGGCATATAGAATTACATGCACATGGTACAGTGGGAGGTTTAATATTCTACTCTACTTCGACTTGAAAAAAATATAAATTATGGTCGAACTTCGACCACTGTTCAACCACTAGTATTACTAGTACACTAGTAAATAGCAACAACGTATATAAGTTACATAAAAAAACAAGAAAGTTTATTTATAACCTGCAATTAGTCGCAAATACGCCAAATGACATTGTATTTTCTGTTCTTTATACGATTTTAACTATAGTGAATTTTGCTTCTCTCTGATTTCTAAAACAAGGAGTATAAAATAAATATAATATAAACTTTATGTATAATAAAATCAGACTTACCTTATTCATAAGCTGGTTCCTCGACATCGTCGATGTGAAAGTTACATTTAAACTTACGTTCCCAAATAAAATCTTGATTTGTATTCTTCTAAATCGGTGTAATCTTTTCCAAAATTAGCCAAAACATACAGTCGAAAGTTTAACCAAGTATGTTTTCCCTTGTATAAGTCCCAAATATGTAAGTATGCATAAAATGATAGACAATAAAATTATCAGTCGGAGTAACATGTTTTTTAATAATTTTAATGATTATTTTTGTTTTAATCTCATTTAGAGTTCTTATTGTATGCCTGATTTTTGAAACATTTGTAATTTAAACGATGCAATTATGAATTACTAATGTGACATTATGACATTGACCAGAGTACAATGTAATAATTGATTTTAATCAAGATTATTTAAAGGAGTACAGTCACAGTTTCTTTCCTTCCATATAGCTTTCATGCATTCGCTTTGCACGGATGCAATAAGGATAAAAAATGGTTATTATTGGTATCTCTAAGAGATATACCGTCATATACCGTCGCAAAATTTTTAGGAGACTTTTTTAAGGTATACAATAAATACATCATTTTGATCTAGCACATCGGTTTCAGCGTTTGCATTTTAAACGCACAAAAAATTGTTTATTTACTACATCAAATAAGAAACCTCTAAAATAATCAGTGTTTCTCTACTATATTATGCATTTATTACCTATATATATATATATATATATATATATATATATTGAAACCTTCCTCTTGAATAACTCTATTTATTAAAACACCGCCTCAAAATCCATTGCGTAGCTTTAAAGTTCTAAGCATACATAGAGACGAACGGACAGCAGAAAACGACTTTGTTTTATACTATGGGATAAATAAGAAAAATAAAAGCAACCTGAACAAACAAATCAAAGCAAATATAGACGCCTCCATGGTCACAAAAATGAAAGTAGTTATTCGGAATCCGATGGCTAATGAAAGAAACCCTCGAAGAATATCTTTGTCAGCGGCCATGTTGAATAAGTAAATAATATTAGGCCTGTTCGGAAATAATAATCAATGGAAATCAGTGACCCTCGTTATGAGAGTAAGGTCCCAGTAATATTATTTCTAGGTTGGAGAAATGCGTATTAAAAGGAATAATATACGAATTGATTGATGATTTTTTCTCACAATATCTATTGTAGGACTTTTCTTGGAGGTATTTTATGGCGATTCGTTAGAAGTATTTAATTTTGTTTTAGAAATATGCGGTAAAGTGAATTAGTAATTAAATCATCGGCTCAAGAGTGATTTTTAAAACGTGGAAATAAAATACAAAACATCTTTAATAACAAAGGGTTTATAAGCTGTTGAAACATGGATTTATTAAGAATAGTGAATGCATAAATATTAAAGTAAATTAGGACCTATCTTGTACCAGGTGAAGCCTTTAAGTATGCAGCAGTAAATTCCGACTTTCCTCTGACTTCATCATATAACATCCCTTTTCGAAATATTAAGAGATTAGGCTTATATCCAACAAACATTACCCTGTACTACTACGATCTTGACTTTCCACTTAACTTCAAGAAATCAGTCAATCACCATTCGCCTTTTACAGTAAATGTTAATTATAAAAACAATAAATTTGTTATTTAAGTAATGCAGTAATGCTAACAAGTACCTTCAGCCAGTTTATACTCTGTAATCTAATAAGGAATATTTAAAATTAAATAAAAAGAAATAAAACATTTAGATTACAAAAAAAAAATTATAGATTTTATGCATAGAAAATAATAAATGATAAATTATATTAAACAGAATATATACTAGAAATTTCTTTCAGGTGTAAGGCGGGACTCGAATCTGCACCTTTCTCATGCTGAGAGACTACCTTATCGTTATGCTACCGAGACCCTAGTAGACATATCAAATTAATAATGCATGATGTGATTGCCGGTAATTGTAAGAACAAGTAATTTATTTGCTAACACAAATATTGTTCATAATTTACTGTTACTTATGTTAATAATCTAATATTAAATAAATAAATAGATATAGTGCTTTTATTGTGCTAAGAAATCAATTACGTACAACATTAGGAGATGAGAAAGAAGCCGGATTAAGTCTCTGACACCTAAGAGAAGTTGATTTTTTTTATTGTAAATATTGTCATGAATATAATCAGCATAATCTATGTATAGAACCTCTATAAGAAGCTAAGCTAATTATTTCTTTTTTATCAATCGAATCAGAAATTAAATGTGTAGGTAATTATCAAAAACATTGAAAAAAATATGCTGCACGAAAAGAACACTAGGAAAAATTTGTCGTGTCTCCAAGTTGCAGTAGCACAACTGTAGTACAACCACTCGGCAAGATACAAATGCAGGTTCAAGTCCTGCCTGAAGCGTGAGACAAGTTGTATTTTCTAGTAATTATTATCTTAAAAAAAAAAATTCAGTATATCACTACGCACGAAACCTCTTAAGTTATCTCCGACGTAACAAATTCATTAACATTTATGCAGACACAAGTTTTTGAAAGGATTTTTTATTAATCAAACCAATTCAAACTATTTGATCACTCAAATGTAATAAAAGTCCACCAGCAATTTGTCATTTCACATTGGAATCGTATAAAATAATTTTTGCGTTCACATAAAAGAGGTAAGATTTAATATTTGCGGCCATTTTTATTAATCACGTACTAAACCTCAAATTAATGATTTGTTTAATACGTTTGACGGGATTTAAATATTAAATTTGGTCCAAACGGTGGTGTTCCCATCTTGGGCACCAGGTGTGCCCCAAACATTTGTGTTGATTTTGTGTGTGTTAAATGTGTTTTTATCTTATCTATACATACATATTAATAAAATTAAAGTGCTTTTTTATAATATTAAATTAACCGCTTTCTACTACATGCATATGAATGTATAAACGGTACACAAACCAAAATATATTTTTTTACAACTATTTCCGTCTGTCTGTATGTTTGTTCCGGCTAATATCTGGAACGGCTTGACTAATTTAGACGGGACTTTCATTGGCAGATAGTTCACGTAATAAATAATAACTTAAGCTATATTACATTACGCTATAAAGTGGCAAAAATGGGTGAAAAATATACTTTTACGCTGCGTGGAAGTATTTAGTTCGAAAGAAAATATGCTGTCCAAAGTCATAATTCCACACGGACAAACTCGAGGGCACAGCTAGTCTTCTTAATATATATAAATCACGTGTTATGTTGTTTCTGTAAGTAGAGTGAATTAGTTATAAAGTCACTATCCTGTTGAAAAGCTCAAGAGTAATAGTTAAGAAAGGTTACCGTTACTATATTCCGCGACGGACTCTTAAATTACTTTATAGATTTTAAATTAAATGTACACTGCGTGTGCAGTTTGATTGAACTTAAAATGTAGGATAACTAACATCTTAATTTAAGGCCACAATTATTTTATTGCAAATTAATTGTCTATTATTCGACATTCATAATTCATTCCAAACTATTTTAACAGATGGCGATATCTGTTGACTGGTTTGAGTTACTAATCAATAGATGGCGCTACTGTGTTATACCTATGTATAGTATAAAACAAAATTGCTTTCCGCTGTCTGTCTATTTGTTAGATCTTTAAAACTGCGCTACGGATTTTCATGCAGCGTTTTAATAGTATTTAATTAATAATATAATAGAGCAACACAGATAATTTTAGAAGTTCCTAATGTGATGACGTAATTACATTTTTTTTTTCGATTATATTGCAAACGCTGGCTGAGTCCCACTAGATAGATCGAGATAATACACTATATAGTATTGTACACCATATAAAAGACTTACAAAAACGTACCATATGTATGACTCATATGTTATAGATATCCACAGCTATTTATTATACTAATTACACCCGTGAAAAGCCGGCGCGGGTCGCTACGTTCAATTCCTGTATTTGCTGCCAAAATAAGTAGCTTCCTTACTCAATTTACTCAACCAGTGTTTGAGATGTTATGTAATTTTATTATTTATAATTAAAACATTGTTTCAATGAACGTTAAATTGGTCTTTATTTAACTAGGAACAGAATTCAAAATAGCGTATCATGATGCAAAACGGTACAATAACTAACGTATAATATATTGCTAGGGTTGTACTTATGTTCTATGTTTTGAAGGATTTATTTGACACAACGATTTTCGATTTGCTCTTAAAAATTTGTTACGAAACTACTTCACGCGTCATTTGATCGTTACAAAAAAAAATGTATCCATCATCCTACATCGGATTTTTCATTCTTATTTTATCGGATATCGCGTCTCTTGCGCACGTCACCTGGCAACACTTGTCGGTTTCGACCAAAATTGTGATCGAATAGATGGGAATAGTTCTATAAAAATATTGAAACCGTAAGCCGTATCAACTTTATATTTAGTGAATGGCTCGTGCTGCTTTCAGTTCACCTCTTTAAATTTACTTCTATCTTACTTTGAAAGATTGTGAATATTTAAGTCTGCTTTGCTAAAAAAAACTGCACAGTCTTATTAATTGAACTAAGTATGTAACTTTACCTTGATAAGTGACCACCATTTTTAATATAACCTGTAACAAAGATTGCGTTAACCAAGCCAAAAGTTATATTATTAAAAAAATATGACATTTAATATTTTTGGCAATGTAAACTTATTTCGTGGCTGTAAAAACTTGTTGAGGACTCCATTAAAACAAACATCTTCGAATATGCAATAAATATCGCTGTGGCAAATATATCCTAAGTTAATAAAAATATACATAGTGTCCTTATTGAGTTCAATGAACTATAACATAAACCGTTGCACCAAAATCCACCAATGGGCAATATAATGGACGATTTCCAAATAGAAGACGACAAACGGAAGAAGTTATTAAAAACTTAAACATCATAACTTTATTTGTTGACAGAATCAAAGTTGATAAATAACATTACAACAAAGATATTGTCAGTAAACTTCAAACTCTCATATCATCACAAAGCTATCATAAGCGCGTCATCAACTTTATGACCAGAAAATGTTATTTTTAAATTAACCGGTTATTTTACCGCTATTTTATTATCGCGTGTGATAGCTTTCTAAAGATACTTGTTTTTTAATATGAAAGTTAGTATAGTATTGAAAATTTGGGTCTATATTATTGCCTTTCAATGTATTTATCTTTATTTTTAATGCTGTAAATATCAAAAAGTCGGTTTTCATTTTAGTTCATTGAACATTGACAAAATCTTTGCTAATGCAAAATAGTCCTTAAAGGATGAGGTGGAACTTTGCTATTCGATTTCTCGCTAAACGTAATATAATTTAACAATTAATTAAATATATTCTGTGAGGATACATACACCCTTGCAAGAATTTGGTAACTATCGTGACCTGACCTGATACCATCTTCAAATGGTATCTATTGAAAATGTGAGTGACAGGAACTGATTTTGTTATGACTTTCATACAATACTGGTTAAATGATGGAACATACATAATGTGATTTTTATCTCTACTATTTCGCAATTGGAAGAAAGAAATAATGAAGGTAAAACCGGTTCTGATTTCTACAAATGATTCAGTGATAAAAACAGTGCTGTAAAACAATAGTTATGACAAAATTAAATTAGAAACAATTTATTTGACCAACACCTTCAAGTAAACGCAATAAGTTAGTAAACATGGTCATAAAGGAAGATTTAAAGACCTCTTTCACTATGTAATGAAGATATTAATCGAGTGGTGTTGAGAACTCAATAAATTTTAAACTCATAGAAGAAAAGAGTTAAAAATAGTAAAAAAAAAAATAGATAAACTCTATTTGTCCTCAGCAGCAATTTTCAGGCTGTATCTTAGAGGTATTAACAGGAAAATCAAACCTTTTCTTATTTAAGCCTAGAGTCATTTGCATCTCTTTAAAACACAGATAACACGTTGGCCTAAATAAAAAAATTCAGGACGCTTAGAGACCGTATCCGTAGGTATATGATATTCCGAGTGAAGGGGATCATTTACTAATAAAATATATATTTATATATATATATATATATATATATATTTAAGTTAAAAAATGAATAGAAACAAGAAATTTGTGAAACAAAAATTAAATGAGTTGACAATCTCAAGTTTTACTTCGATTTTTACCTCTTAGAATAAAATTATGAGTCAGCATTCATTTGCAATTATATTTTCTTAAAGTTATGTGCTAATAAATAAAGTTAGTACTACACAATAAATGTGATGAGTTTGGATTATATCTGTACCACAATATCTACATGAAATGCTCAAAGTACTGATGCAAGAGATGTTATTGGATAAGCATTGGCTCAAAATAAAAAAAAAACTGAGGAATACCGCCACAAAATGATGAGAGCATTATTAAAATAGAATGCACGTTCTCCAGATATATCTGTATGCAATCTGATGCTGACAAACGTAATTTTACCCTAATCACTTTGGTTTTAGTGCCAATTCTTAATACACGCGACCACACTCCAAATTTGCACTCAAGCGTATAAAACTAAAAAACATACGAATTTGCGTTTAACATTTTGCGTAGTGCAAAAGTGCTGTAAATGATGCGAAAAATAATGAAGATTAATCTACGACACCAATCCATATAAGAACATAGCACTCGTTTTAATTATTTTCAATTACGTGAAAAATATAGTAGATTGAAGTGTTCAAGCAATTTTGATAACTATGAGCACAGATTAGAATTTAAAGTTTAATAAAGATGCATTAGTGATATTAATTTGTAATGTCTTAACAAACTTACACTTACCATCTATATATAGTATAATTATGATAATTTAGAATATTTCTGCTTTTAAAGTCCATATTTGATAAATGATAATAAAGCGTTATTTTTAGTAACTCTATTATCCTTTTTGTATTTATAAAAAAGGATTGGGCACTTAATGATAATAATTTCAATTACTATAACGTTACAGTTAAAAAATTAACCTCTTAAAAATATTTTTATACTTGTCTTCACAAACTGATATAGAGATATTCAAATTCAACGTTGCTACTGGGTAAATAATCGGCAACTATTTTTGAAGAGTGATAAACATCGAAATTGCTGGCACAGAACATTTAAGAAATTGTCTTTCACCACATTAAGTACACATTTTGACGTAAATTAATATAGAAGGAAAATTAATAAGATCAATAGGTATATTGTAAGTCTAAACATCGTATTCTACATTAAAAACTAGTTTTACAAAGAATTTGACCGTGACAGTAAAGCGTTACTTTGTGAGTATTAATAATATAATTATTCTATGTACAGTAATCTAATTGTAATAATACCATTGTATTATTGTAGATATTTTTTTCTAATTTTTATAACAGTTATCCAATAAATAATACATTGATGTAATTAACTAACTCAAAAGATACAATATATATAATAAATAATTGATATATATATATATATATATATATTTACAAAATGTATATATATATATATATACATTTTGCAAACAGTAATTAAATAAACGGTAATTAAATAAAAAAAAAATTGTTTAACGAAAAAACTTAACTTTAATTTTCTTACAAGACAACACTGGTTGTTGCTAGGGATAAAGAAGATTTGCTGAAAATGTCATGAAGAATTTCATTAGATGGTATCCATAAGAATGTAAGGGAACTTTAAATACTTGACAAAGTAGACAATTTTCAAACTAAAATGGGTTCGAAGAGTTCAAGCCAAACCTCATGCGGTTATACAAAATAAGTAGGTATAAATCAATAAACTCGCATTTACAATGCACTACAAACTAAAAACTACATCAACTAAGTTTTATAAACGTTTATTAACGTTAAACATAAAAATGTAAACGTTGTTTTCTAATCCGTTAAACATCTCTTTGTACATTCGATCTCCCTGCATTGCAGTTTCATATTCCACTGTATATCATTTCAGAATTACTTCTTTGTGTAGTTTGGACAAATTATGACTGATTATAGTAGGTATTGTATTGAATTAGGTTGTGTTAACTTCATCTCATTTAATATTTAGCAAAGGAGATTTGCCTTGCATGATGTCTCTACCACGGCATAATCTGGATAAATCTGTTTCTTCAAATTCATTTTATTCAGATTTTATTCTCCGTCTAATGCTACGAAATTTTCTGTAAAATATTTTTCAGCGTTCATTAGATCGTATAATACTACCTTTTCAAGATTACCTTTAACTTTTGAAATGTGAACCTTAATTTTGAGTCCAATATTTTGATCAATATGGCGAATTTAAGAAAAAAATTTTAAGCCATATTTTGTAAACGAAATCACATTCGAACACATTCATACAATATTCGTGACAAATATTTACAAATACATCCGATACTCCAATATGTTGGAATTGGATCTGTTATTTAGAATTGCTTTGGGGATTGGATGGAGCTTAGAGCCGCAAATGTTTCATTAGGTGATAAAATTTTTGGTGTACAATAATTTGAGCGATGTTCGTAATTGTAAACTAGTAAGGCGTTACACTTATTCACTGAAACAACCAAGAAACCTCTAAAGATATTTTTTATAGTTTCACAATAGATTTAATGAGTGAAAAATATAAAAAACCGTTTGAAAATAATGAAATTAGAGTAAAATTAGTGCAGTGCAAACTTATTCTGTAAGGGTTTTTGTGAAATAACTATATATGCTTTCTGCCCGCGATTTCTTTGGGATTCACATTAAATGTGATCCTTCAAAAACTACATAGATTAGATTGTTCACATATATATCAATAAAATGATAGTTTTTAGATGTATGATTTATTGTTGTGTTGTTTGCTTGCTTGTTGACTATATTGTTCTCTGACTACTAAACTACCACAAGTTTAGACCACATAATAAAACAACCGAATCTATCCCACTGCAACCATTTATTTCAACCATTTATTAAAGATTTAAGATAAAAAGTAATCTTTATCTCATATTATAGACGAAATAAAATATAAAGTGAACCAACATGTGCTAAAACTAATGGCTATAGAATGTCACACAATTACACTTGCACTCATTTGCGATCACCCAAAGTCCATATCATATTTCCAATGAATAGTTCGTAACAATACAACCAACACCCACACATTTGCAATCGTACACATTCTGAACAGCTTATATCCAGGAAGTGTAAGTTGGTCGTATCGTTGCGCTCCACTTGTCAGTTCTAGCTGGATAGCTCGGAAACTGTTTATCGTTTGTATAGCTTGTTTGCTATTTGCTTCGTTTCATATAACTTATCTTAACTCGATCTACTGTATTGGCTATGTATGTTTTGTTTGTCTGTTGCCTTTTGTTTGTTGAAACTGTGAATCAGTTTCGCTAATTCAATTTGTCTTCATACATATTAGTTTTAAAAATATCGATGATATTTGTTGAATTTAATTATATCGTAAATTTTAACTAATTAGAATTGAACATGATAGCAAAACTAATAAAGGCGTAATAATAAAACATGAAATTTAAAAATTAAATGTTTGATTAAACCATTGTTGTCTCTATTAATTAGAATCATTTACAACATTCAAAATTTCATATAAGGGTGTCAGAGCAGTTATAGTCCCAACTGTAATCAAGCTAGTGAATGCGAACTTGATATGAACCTTTAAAATCTTCTAAGATGACGGAGTGTCCCTAACACTGATATATACCTAACTCTCACAACTTTGAGTCCAGCCATGTTTGTTTCTGCTTACTAAACGCATCCAAGCAAGCTTTCCTTCAGGAGCCTGCATCTTGACCAGTCAAGGGAAACAGAGGCCTGAGGCAAGCGACCGTGTCCTAACTTAATTACTTGAGTTTCTGATCAAAGTTATGTAGAAGCTTGCACGGTCATTTTACTATAATTAGATTAATGTTGAAATGGATTTACAACTCCGTGATTTTGGGATTGTCTTCCATACTGTCTACGGATCCAATAAGCAATTAAGTTTTATTGATAAATTTGTTTACTGGTAGTAATAGTTTTAAACTCGTTAATAATATTAAGCTTCATTAGGTATGCATTTATATTGCACAATGGATTTGCACAATTTTAAAATAAAAGTTATTATTATTAATAATTATAGTCCAAGCATTGAATTGAAAGAAACAGAGTAATGCATTTTTTATTCTCCTCGTATACATTGGAATTATCCAATCCAACTTTTCCTATGTTAATCAATTTGTATTTGTCCAAACCACATAAAGTGAAACGTGCTACGTAAAATTTCTTCAGTTCCCATTTCAGTATATCTATTTTATTCATTAATCATTGTTTGTATTTGCTATGAATATTATAATTGATCTTTAAAAATATTCTATGAATATATATATGAAGGTAATTAACATAATATTATATATGGAAAAAAACGTATAAAGAATAATGCCATGACCATTTGATAAGTGTTAAGATGACAATCGTAATGTAGCATATTTGACATAATAGCAGCATACATTTTCACAAGCATTTGTTTTGGTAATTCTTGACAAATAAAACGTATATTGCCCTAATTAGGTAATTAAATGTACTCATTATTAGTACCTGAAAGCAACGTCTAAACATTCGAATTTTAAAACAAAAATTGAGAGTTCAATTTTTGTTATAAAATTCGAATATTCGAAATTTTAAAACATTATTTTTATTTTAAATTTGACAATATGGTACATGGTCGAAAGATTTTGTCCAATCAAATGCAGTGCCTGAAAGCATCCGAACACCGTTCGAACCTTACTCTCGCGTTGTATGCTGCTAATATGATTATAGCTCAAATAAAGGTGGTGGTGGTGGTGGTGGTATTACACGATCGGTCAGCGCGCAAGCATGGCGGCTAGCGAGATCGTTGTCAGGATTACAGATGGAGTCCTCAGGAAGGATGAGTTGCATTCGTCTGAGTCACAGCAGAAGGTCCTGGCGCCCCACCACTCTGGAACAAGAGCAAAATGTTATTCTATTGTTTCTTTAAACTATGGCTGGTATTGTAATTTTTTTTTAATAAGGAGGTCTGTACTTGTGTTTAGTCGACTGGATTTGCCCGTTAGACGTTATCTGAGCGTTGAAAGTTATTCAGTTCCAAATGATTTACTAAAAACAATATTATAATAATTTTAATGACAAAGTTTTATATATCTTTATAGACGAAATTGAAATTTCATTATTTTGTGTTTATTTATATAAAAAAATACTGTTATTTGTGTAGTCGTAATATTTACACATCACATGAATCAGTTCAAATTTAACACGCAACGAAATCCAAATTAGCATACATCTCAAAATATGCAAGGTCCTTTCGCATAAAGGTATGTTTTGCATTTTTCAGTCAGATAAAAAGTTTTATCATAAAATTAGGTCAGCTTAAAATATTTCTGAATAACAAATTTTATAATTATTAAATATTGTATATTACAATTATTCATGTACAATTACTGTTTGTCTAGTTCTGATAATACAATTCATCCACAACTCTTAAAATAACAAATTAAAACCTCCTTTATTGTGTCTACAAATAATTATTTACCAATAACTTCGTCACTGGGCTTTTAAGAAAAAATAATATGTACTGAGACTTTTATTCAGTCACAATTAATATCAAAAAAAAATCTAATACTTTTTAATTATTTTTAACAATTTCTAAATAGATATACACATTAAGACTTTATTTGTTGTATGTAAGATTTTTTAACGTATTAGATATTTTTCGTAGACCGTTTCTTCGTCTCACAGATGCCATTGCCTATTGCTGCTAATTTTAGTCAACGAAGTTTGTTTTAACACAAGGATTGCATCTGTAAGCTCCACTTAATTAATTTCATTAATCACCTTAAATGACACTAAAGCTTACGATAGCGAAAAAATAGCTAATTATTACGTTTTACACTTGATAATTGCGATGTTAAATGGAAACATTAATCTTCAATTCATAAGATTGGCAACACGCTAGTGATATTCTTGTGATATTACAACGTGTCTGTAGGTTGCAGGAACGCTTACTAAAACGCGGATCGCATGCTTGTTTTTTAATCTAGTCTAATAAAAATAAAATAACATACTAGAAAGAATTAATCAATCAAAAATATAGAATACGCTTTCACTCGGACTTCGCTATTCAATAAATTCCCACAACATCTAATACATTGACCTAACTCCGTGGTAAGTCGCTTAAAGCACTTGTGTAACGTACGCCAGACAACAGAGGAATCACAAACATACTATTTAAATACATATTTGTGCTATATGCGACTTACTTCGGAGTTAAATCAATGTATGACATGTTGTGTGAATATTATTATTAAATTGATATTAATAACATATCTAGCTTATACCCATGTATTAAACATTGATAAATAGGTCATTCGTACATAAAAAGGCAGTATTCTAACGTTATCCTACCATGATATATCATGCCTGTACAGCGTTGATAACGAGGCCATTACAACAGTAATAGTTTCGTGTTACGGCACAATTACATTTCATATCGATAATATATAACAATGCTATTGTTTTCAGCTAATTGTTTCCAGGAAAATTAACCAGGTATGAGTACTACATGTATGAATAACGATTAGGGCGCTATCTGTCGGGCTAATTTATGATTTTAAATCATCTAGCCCCCCACCTGAATGCATTCACAAAAAATCAATTAAATTTATTCAGCCGTTTAGATGCAGTGTAGATTAATAATCTAGATACCGACTAGAGTGCCATCTGCCAGGGTGATTTCTGAACCAACCAGGGAGTCACACAAACGGATTAAAATCAGTCCACCTGTTTAGGAGTTTAGTGATATACATATAGCAGACATATATATATATATATATATATATATACATATTTTATTTAAATATACATAAATAACATATACATTATATTTACAAACAACAAATATATTTACTTACAATTAGACAAGAATTACAATTATAATACTTAAATAAACATTTATTACAAATAAATTTCAAGCAAAAATGTTCATTAAATAAAGTTTATCTAGGGTGGGAATCATAACAGCAGTCTTTGGCGTATAAGACTCTACCCGATGTGTCATAGGACCCATATAAACGCATAAGGTTTTACTCTTCTACTGTGAAAGATATACGACTCTGGAATGTGCTTCCGTTGAATATTAAAGGGCACCCCCACCAAATTGATTCTAAAACGCTTTCTCCGTACTCTCTTTACTGATGTTGCTTCTCAAACTGTATGACTTTATAAGTATTGCGACTATTTTTTTATTAATATCCACAAATCTCATACATTGACCTGACTCCGCGGTAAGTCGCTTAAAGCACTTGTGATACGGACGCCAAACAACGGAGGAATCACAACCATACTACTCAAATACATATATAAACACTCAGACACAGAATAAACATAAATATCATCATATAAATATTTGCTATGTGTGGGAATCGAACCCACGATTCCTGGCACACAAGATAGGATCACCACCATCTGCGCCATTGGGCCCGTCAAAAAGTCTATATCTGACGTATATTATTATTTTTATATATATTATTTATTCTGATATTATTTTTGTATTATATGTATGGTTGCGTTTATTTACAAAATTATGTATGTAACGGTTATCTTTTATATATGTATATATATTTCGTCTGCACAACTACATGTATATTTTAACTGGGAGATAATGCCAACTGGCATTTAATCCACCATTTGTATATTTTGCCATATTTAGTACAATAAAGTCAAATGAATAAATAAGGTATTTTTTATTAGCAACAGACTACAAAAGTTATTCCCACTTTACCAGTCGTCTGAGGCCACTAAATCACCGGACCTGAAAATGGCGGTGGAACAGCGCATAATCGCACCATGGGCGGAGACGGGCAGTAGCATCCTAGTCGATTGTCACTACATCTGCTTTGCGTGGCAGTTATGGGCATACTACCTCTCAAAGTCTTGTCGACTTGTAGTTTGAAAGTTTGAATGGTATAAGCGTTTGATATTCGAACTCATTCCTTTTTTAGTATCATTTAATTTATTCAATTATTTATATCTTTATCTTATCCTTATCTAATAACGCAACCCTCCCCCCCCCCACTGGAATATATCTAAATAGTCCAGCTTTAGATTCTTCGAAAAAACAGTGGAAACCGTTTAGTGGAAGCTAAAATGATGTCAAACGCGACAAGGACTTGTACTATAAATGGAACGTATGGGCACATAAAATAAGGGAGTCGGCGTCGTTCTGATCTCTTTATGATAATTGAGACGTGACTCAACGGCTTTTTTATTCTTTCATATATGTTTCGGTTACAGACTGTTTGATTCAGTAAGCCTAACATTGAATATCGTAATAAACTTATTTTTTTAACGGCTTTAAAACGCGATTTCATCATCATTATATCATCCATTGGAAGTCCACTGTAGGACATAGGCCACCCCAAGACAGAAGGAAACTTTTGCAACGGGGATGCCGCTATCCATCCCCGGCCTGTGCATTTGAGCTACACAGTTTTGGATAGATATACCGCCATCTATCGGTTTTGGTACCTTATTCGCCTCTTACGACACCTGTTACAGGGAGTAGCATTATTCTACTTTGCCAGTACTCCACAGCATGACAAAATGCGGTTAACCCTTCAGAAATCGTTCTCAAGAAATGTAAGAATAATATTGATATCATGTTTCTCATTACTGTGCAGTACCGGCAGAGAGACTAAGTTATCAGCACTGACGGATGGCTGTACAGGTCGGAAATTGGCAAGCAGCATTCCCGTCGCGAAGCTACGATCCGCCACCACATATAACCAGAGCGGTAATTATGGACACAACTTCGTCTCCTCCTTTTTAGAAAAGCCTGTGTTCAGCCGTGGACTTCCAATAGCTGATATAACGATCTTTTTCCTGGTTCTATCTCTAAATACATAAATATAAATGTAATTTAAATTTCTACTTGTTATTGCAAATTAAAAATCTTTTTACAGTTTTTTACACTTGCTGCTGCATTCCTTACACAAGATCTGCGCTCTGCTATTACCAACGCGCCTGCCCAGCCGAGCAATTATGGACAGAATTCCCTCTTTCTTGGGGACGCTTATATCCATCACTGGACTTCCAATGGCTGATATGATGAAGTTTGCACTAAATCCATATGAAAGTAAGCTTACAGTAAAATAAAGATAAAAAAATCATACATCTCGATTTTTACCCATTCATCAACTTATTCTATGCATAGGTGAGGATCAAACCCACGGCTCTTGGCACATAAGATAAAATTGCTACCATCTGCGTCATCAAGCCTATTTGCCGACTATTTATTATAATTGTTTACAATATAAATGTTTCATAAAACAGGCCATAAATGCTTTTTGTTAATTATTTAATAGATACCCATGCAATTCGTCATAGTTTGTTCTCTATTAAAAACTTAACAAGAACACAAAGTTGTTAAAATATGTTCTAAGTATACACTTTGTGTGACCTCCGCTTAATACAGCGAGATTGTCCCCCCCCCCTTTCATGCCATTATAAGCGAATTCTACTGCAGCAGTCATAAATCGAACTATATTTCGACTACCGTTTGTAATATAGCCTGTGTCGCAGTTGTTCGTCAACGAAGACAAATGATGGAGCACGTCAGCGACATTGGCACTCAACAGCCCAGTTTGTTACTCTTGTGTCACATTTTCAGCTTGTGCATATGGTACAAGATACCTTCATGTTAATTATAATGCACTAGCGATAAGCAATAAAATTGACGGGCTCGATGATATCGGGCGCAGATGGTAGTGATCCTAACTTGTGCGCCAAGGGTCGTGGGTTCGATTTTCACCTAAGACAAATATTAATATGATGATTCTTGTGTTTGTTATGTGTCTGGGTGTAAAATATGTATATTTGAGTATAGTATTTGTGATTCCTCTGTTGTCTGGCGTCCGTAGCACAAGTGCTTCAAGTGACTAACTATGGAGTCATATTGTGATTATTCCTAAGAGTTTGACATTTGCCGTAGCATATATTTTTTAAGACTATTTTAAAGTAAACATTATATTGCTCTATCTTGACTGGTTCAGACAGCGTTTGCAATGTTAACTATATTATACATGTATTATTTATATACCTTTCTCTTGAATCACTTTACCTATTTCAACAGATTGCATCTATATTTGTTACGCTGTTTTAAAGATCTATGCATAGATAAGGACACAGGATCTATGCACAGACAGAAACCGCAAGGTGACTTTGTTTTATACTATTACATTAAGACTGATCCTTCAATAATATTTCAATATGACTGTTTGAATGAAGTTAAATTACATTTTCGTTCTTGCCGATGAATAAATTTTCTTTCATCTATACCAATATTATAAAGTGTAAAAGTTTGTTTGTTTGTTTAAACGCGCTAATCTCAAGATCTACTGGTCCGATTTGAATAACTCTTTTTTTGTTAGATAGTCCATTTATAGAGGAAAGCTTTAGGCTATATAACATTACGCTGAGACTAATCGGAGCGAAGCGTCAGTGAGAAATGTTGCAAAAACGGGGAAAAGGCTACTATACCCCCCAAAGTCACTATTCTACGCGGACGAAGTCGCGGGCACTGCTAGTTTACTATAAAACTTGACAGATATTTATGGAAACGACTCTATAATGTTATAAGCTCGTAAAATTCTAAAATGATGTCCATTTATTACACATTTAAATCTGATAACATATAAGTATGTATATTATTGTAAATAGAGAAGTATGTATGTATCTGTTACTCTCAACAAGAAAGTTAATTTGGCATATTATAAATTGTAGTGTTAGGAAATACCATTACCAACCTTCACAACTTCGACTGATTTTATTCTATGAAAAATTGTAAGAGCACATGACATACTTCTTTAAAATCACGCTTCATCAAATACGCTGACCATTATTGAAAATATTAAACTCCTTAATTCCTTAAAGCCAGCCGCGTTAACTAATAGATCCCATTTGACGTCCTTCCCACCAAACTGTTTTAGGCGCAAACTCTCCAGTATCCAGAATCGGTAAACAGTTTTACGCTCGTAGCGGATCTCTAGATGTTCATTTAATGTTTCTATCGAATTACAAATCAAAAGTTCATAAAATAATTATTGTAGAGTATTTTATTTCATCACTTAACAATGTTAATCTTTATTGTTCTGTTCTTTATTCATTTTTTTGTGTTTTCATATTTCATCATGATACCAGTTAAAAAGTGATTTATTCAACGTTTCGTTAACATTGTGGCTACCAGTTCCTAAATACAGTCATCATTATCATCCCTACAGCCATTAGAAGTCCACTGCTATACATAGCCCTTCCAAGAAAAGAGGTGTATTGCCCATAATTGCCGGGGATGCCTATCCCCGCCCTGTGCATTTGAGCTGCACTGTTTCGTATATATCCGGTATATCCCGCCATCTGTCGATTCTGGTACCTCAGCCACCTCTTACGATACCTTGAGTAGTAGGAGGTACTATTCTACTCTGCCACACGGCCTCACGGAAAATTCTGTCATGAGATTCCAATTCTATTCCATAATTCTGTTATTTTTTGTTTGCTTTATAAACATCTGAGACAAGTTGATTTTTTAATAAAGTAAATGTCATCCTAAATATAATTCATTATTTTCTATGCACAAAACCCCTCAAAGTGTTAATATTTTAATCGGTGGTATGCTTAATAAATTAATTAAAAACACGCGTACAATGTCGCTTGTAAAAAACTGGAAATCTTAATAAATTCAATATAATTTCGAAAGATATTTCGTGACTCAGAGAAATAGACACAGAAGCAATCTTTTAACCGCGACCCAGCATCCCAACCTACGTTTCGGATTATAACTATATATTCTAACACAACACTATCCTACCTGTATCAAATTAAGCAAATACTTCTCCCTGTTAGGATGCCAAATATATCTATCTGAATCCGGTCAAACAATCTAGTTCGTTAGCAAGGTATCCTTAATTTGCCTTGATAAGCGGAATATTTGCAAATTAACTCAACTGAAATTGTTTGCCCGTTACAATTTAAAGTTTAGAATTCGACGTGAATACGAATAAATTTTGCTTCCGTACTGCAAACCGAATTTTAATTAGCCACCTATACTGTTTGTGTATTTTGTATGGTACCGGCAGAGTAGAATAGTACCTCCCTTCGAACCAAATGTTGTAAGAGGCAACTGTGGCGCCGGAACTCACAAATGTTGGTATAACCATCTAACATAGCGTAATTCTAATTCAACAAGGCGGAGATGAGCAGTAGAATTCCCTGTGTGATGCTCTGCGATAGCCATCACTACGCGCGGCAGTTATGAACAAAATTTTCTCTTCTTAGAGAGGCCTATGTCCAACAGTGGACATCCAATGGCAAATATAAACAAATTGTTTAAATACAGAACTTACCAGCAATAGGGTACCAAGCCTTTTGCTAGTTTGATAGGTATAGGGCATCTACAAGTTTGATAGGTGTTTGAAAAGTATGGCGTATGCGAAGATCGATTATCTGCATTAACATTATCACTTATGTATTAGTCTAAGGAGCTTTCATTAATTTCCAGTGGATTTTCAATTTCACAGTTCGGATAGTGTGGTCAAGTTGATTTGTTAATTTTGTGAAATTCGCCAATAATTGCCACACATAGAATAAATTACTTTAAATGACATTATCTTTACTTTTCTCTTCATTAAGGCCTCACCGTGAAGTCCAAGCCTTACGAAGCGTGGTTTTAGAAATCCCTTGCGTCATCATCTTTGTACGACAGTGGAGGTACATTGGTGAACTCTGTACGATGGTGGAGGTAGTGATAATTATAATCATAATGATACGATAATTATAATCGAGCTCCATCTCCCTTATTTTTACCAAATAGCAATGTTCGCTTAGCTATGTTCCGGTTAGAATAGTGAGGCAGTGAAATTCGATGGGCCCGGTGGCGCAGATTTTAGTGATTCTATCTTATACGCCTAGGGTCGTGGGTTCCATCCCCTACTAGGACAAATATTTATATGATGATATTGGTGTTTTTTTGTATCTGGTTGTTGGATGTATGTATTTAAGTATTATATTTGTGATTCCTCTGTTGTCTGATCTTCTTAACACACGTGCTTAAAGTAACTTATAATAACTATATATAATAATTGGGTGAATGTGACATAGTATCTTCAGTTCATAGGATTGTTGACACGTTTGTGATATCTTTGCGATTACAATAGCGTCTATAGACGTCTCGCTTACCATCAAGCGGACCATATGCTTTTTTGCTGAGTTTATAATGTATAATAAAATCTATCACCCATCAACCGGCCCGAGACTTAATTCAACTAAAAAAGGTTAATTAGCTTAAGTAATATCAACAGGATCAATTGAACAAACTAATGAACGTTGGCAAATAAATAGTAGACGTCACAAACAACAGTTTCAGACTTTTAAAATGTTTATTGGTTTATTCAATGTTTGCATACAGAATTAACATAATTGCTAATAATATTAAATAAATTTCACTTATAATATGACTTGTGCAGATTACTAATTAATTATTATGATATTATTCCTCGCTAATAAATTTTAATGAATGTAACTGGTTAATTCGGTTTTCCGCTATAGTTATATTTCCGAAATTTAGTGCTCATTGTGTTAAGAAAATGTATTATTATTGTTAAATATACGCTAATGACGGGTCCAATAGCGCATTTGGCAGTCTTCTGCGCTAGGGGTCGACAGTTTGGCTCTTTTCTAGGGCACACATTTATATGATAAATATTTATCTTTGTTAAATATGTATTTAAGTATTATATTTGTTATTTCATAGTAGTCCAATTTTTTCCATAACCCAAGTGTTTTAAGCAACTTTGGAGACACGTCAAAGTATGAAAAATTGTGAGAATTTATTTAAAATGACAAAAAATTATACATTGACCTGACTCCGGGATAAGTCGCTTTAAGCATTTGTGTTACGAATATTAGACTACAGTCATTTATAAATATAATATTCAATTACATATTTAACACTTAGGTACAGAAAAAACACAAAGATTTATCATATAAATGTTTGTACCGGATGGGATCGAACCCACGATCCCTGGCACACAAGATAAGATCACAACCATCTGTGTTTGTTCTATATCTAAGTATCAATAAGTATTGTATTTATAATTGACTGTTGTCTGATGTCCGTTTAAGCTTTACGCGAAACCAAACGCTTTACGCGACTTGTTACATAATTTTATTTATTTTTTATCCTTAAACATAATATTGCACGTTTTGTTAGTTCGAGAAATTTGTAAATAATTTGCGACAGCTAACAAAACCTCCATAGAAGTATCGTAAGTATATACACTAAAATACGGCAAACTAAAAAAGACAGTTGCCATTCTCGCGTGTTTACGAATGTAACCCGAAAGGGAAAACATCCTCATCTGTCAGGGTAATGTCGGTCTTTGTCATATGTTAGGGAGGAGTATTTTTAACGGCGCTCAGAGTATGGAAACTTTTATCAATAGATATGGTGTAGACAACGCCTTGTTTCAACTTTTTCCCGTAGCAGATGTCGTAAGAGGCCACTAAAGTACCGAACAGATGACGTTGTATTCAAACAGCGTAGGCTAGGGGCAGCAGCATTTATGGGCTTAAAGTCCCCTACTTGAGGAGGCCTATGTCCAACAGTGGATTTTGTACGGCTGATATGGACCTGCACCAAGTGTTGTAAGAGGCGACTAAGGTACCTGTATCGACATGTGGCAGTATATCCATCCAATACAGAGTGGTTCATGCACATAGCGAGAACAAGCAGTATCATGCAGTATTTCCGTCGTGAAAGCTGTGATTTTCAATTGCCAACATGCTTGCGCAGCACGGCAGTTATGGAAGGAATTCCCCCTTTCTTGGGAAGGCCTTTGTCTAGCAGTGGACTTCCAATAGCTGATATTTATCATCATCATGATGATAAATGTTGAATTCAATGTGTTATAGTTGAATATCAACCACTGAGTGACACTAGTATTTTTAGAACCGTTAATTTCACTATAACTGCCTACGCGCCTCAACTCCGATTTATATTTCTTAGTCTGAGACAACCTTACAATAGGAGATCGCAATTCTTGACGCACAATACTCACTAAATATTATTGCGTGACCTCAGAAGCATTCCTGTAACATGTCAAAAGGATTTAGGGTTGGTATTCATACATATGTCCTATGAGATTTATGCGCCCTCACATTTTATTGTGCTTCCTCTTCCAACAATTAAATTGAATGTTATATGTTTGTTGAAATTTTTTTAGGAAACAAATACGAACAATTATTAATGAACTGATGTGATAATATAAATTTTTACAAAAATCTTATGAAAGTAAACAAAGAGAAGGCATTATGTGCCCTGTGATATTGACGGAGCAGAGTATTAGGTGTCGTGAAAGGCTGAGGTACCTGAATCCACAGAAGGCGGTATATACGCCCGAGACAGGGTAGCTATAATACAAATGGGATTCAGCAGTATCATCTCTACCGCAAAAATGCGCACTGCTGTTGCCACCACGCCTATCTAGCGCGGAAATAATGGATAAAAATCACTTTTCCCGGGGAAGTCTATGTCTACCAGAAGACTTTCTACAGCTGAAACTGATATAAAGTCCCCAGACATTAAATATTTTATATTCAAGCTGCATCAACGGTCTGTCATCAACATAATTGAGTAGCTCGTTTACGCATTCAGTTTTATATCTTGTACGCGAAAGGTTGACGGTTTCATCTTGGGGAGACACATTTAGTATTTGTTCTGTATCTGGGTTATATATATGTACCTATTTAAGAATTATACTTATGATTTCATTGTCTGTTAACTCAGCTTTATATATTTATTATTGTACTATACACACACACACACAACCACACACACACCCACCCACCCACCGACCCACACACACACACACACACACACACACACACTTCTTGATAAGTATCTCAATTTGTAATTATCTTCATCTGCTGATTATGATATATTTAAATTTAATGTAAATCGAAACATTTATGTATACGTAGGAAGAGCGCGGCATTCTCATACACAAGTGTCTCAGGACTAAACAAAAAAATATATTTTTTAATTACACATAGTAACTCAACTGCTAGACGCAGGCCTCCCCGAGAGACAATAAACCATTTCTTTGAGAATATTGCCATATAATAGTCACGCGGGTCAGTCGTGTTGGTAATCGCTACGGGGCTTTGGTATACGTAAAACAACTCACCTTTTTCTTTGCACGTGGGGACGCAATCTCGCACTGTTGTCAGCTCACTCACGTATTTCTGAAACAAACAAAGAAATAATTGTTGATTATTTATTCAACATCATCATCATATTAGTCTTCGGACGTCCATTGCTGATGGCTTAAAATTATTCACCATATCAACCACTGAAAGTGAAATTTTATAGAAAAATGTAATTGTGATATGTTTCGCATCAATAGGATTTATTTGGATTGAATTGTAAAAAGACCTGAAGTAAAGACTTTAAGTGTTGTTTCTTTCACTATTACAGAGTAACCCAATTACGTTTTTATTTAATTTATCCCAATTATTAAAATAACATGATTATATATATTACATAAAAAAATGTTTTACTGATCTCCCGTCCCCATTTCACAGGCACAAGTTCACGACGGGTGATTTCTACAGAAGTTAGCACAAGTAAAATTATATTCAAACCTCTTTTTTTCAAAGTGTTGAAAGTTGGAACATTGAACAGCCAACAACTCACAAAGTTAGAGTTGTCGCCAGCAAAAGGAATGGTTTTGACATAAAAACCCTGGAGCGGTGATCATTTAATAAATCAGCCTTTTTGACTTGGGGCAGTCTAAAGGGAAAAGCCTAGCGAAATGTGTCTTGATGCACGAAGATTTGCTTTTGGTATTTGGCATGGAAATATGAAGCTATGAGGTTATCTTTATATAAATACATAATTAAAACACTATCTCATATATTGCCCTAACTCCGAGAGATTGTATTTCGGTCAAAAACAGCTTAGCGTGAATCTCTAACAGTGCGAAAATAGTCAGCAGCTTCACGCTCCGCTAAAGGGAGACCTCAGCACAATGCAGTACAAGGTGTACAAGGGGGGATGAAAAGTTGTATGGAAGTTTCGCTATTTTTGGAGCTAGACACTTGAAACTTATTTTTCAGACCATTGATTGGTACCTAAAAATACTATTCCACGCGGATAAAAATGCAGCTTAAAGAAAATCAATTAAATAAATCTAAATTAACACTCAATTAGTTGTAACTTATTATTTTCTATGAAGAAAAGAAACCATACAATATAATTAATAAAATACTTGAAAAATAATTGAATATAACCTTAAATATAAAATATTTAACGTAATTACTAACATTTTTAAGGTATCTTACGAACGCCGTGAAAAGTGGGAATTCTCTTGATAAATCGTACAATACCGCAAATCGCTTCGGTCGTTACCATATAGATGGTTCTATGGATCGGTGACATTAAAGAACGATTTGTTTACTGTCGGCTTCAAAGCCAAGCAGATATGCTCTACAACTGAAATCCGAGATCTGGAAACTAATTTGTCCATTGACATTTCTAATTTACAGTCTGATATACTAGTAGCTTCGGTAATCCTTGATAGTATCATATAACTCCTGCATTCAGTGTGACAAGAAATCGATGTGACAACGATAGAGAAAGGAAAGTGTACATGGTTTGGATATGTAGAAAGGATGGATGAAAGTAAAAAGACTGCCCAAATATAAAGAGCTGAATTGAAGAGTTGGTATAGGACGACCAAACGAACATATCTTAACCAGGTTGAAGAGGTATTAAAGATAGGCCAGGACGGTATACCTTGACCTGACTCCGTGCTAGGTCGCTTTAAACACTTATGTTGCGGATGTTAGACAAAAGAGGAATGACAAACATACTACTTAAATACACATATTTAACACCCAGACACAGAACAAACACAAATATCATCATATAAATATTCGCCCTAGGTGGGGATCAAACCCACGACCTTTAACGCACAAGATATGAGTACTACCATCTTCACCACGGGGTCCGTGAAATTATTTAAAACTAATAAAATTACTGAAAATAATGTTATTCTTTATAAACGGTCTTAAAAACGCGGTTAGTGTAATTGTTTACATTGTTTTTTCTGAACGTTTCAGTTACCTTGCAATATTATGAAATTAAGTTATTTTTGGACTGTTACCTGATAATTTGAACCTCTTTTAAAGCTCCGATAATACAATAAACAAACGAAAATCTGTATTATATCTGTAAAGAGGTTTAAAAGAGGTTCATATTATCAGGCTACAGAAGTCATTAAGAGTTTACAAGTCGAATAAAAATTGATCGAATCAAGTACCTATAAACACTGAACAAAGAGAATCATTTCTACAGGAATCAAATCTATCCAACACCGATATAACAGTCATAAAGACAGGCTACGAGTTGCTATTTGAGAGAACAAGTATAAAATTTTGGCATTTATGAAGGAACCGATAGAAACACGACTGCATCAATGACGCGCTCGATTTGAGACTACTGTATATGATAGATATAAAAAGTTTATGAGAATGAAGTTGCTTCATTCAATAAGATAATTTTAATTTATATTAATTTAACAATTGTTGTTAAAAATATAATTATGGCATATATTAAATCGCCATGTGGTCAGAGTAGAATAGTACCTCCCCCTGTACCTGGTGTTGTAAGAGCCGACTGAGTACCAGAAGCGACATATGGTGGTATGTATATCTATCCGTAATAATGTAGCTCTAATGCACAGGGTGGCAGGCAACAACATCCCTGTTGTAAGACTACGCTCTGCCAATGCCAACACGCTTGCCCAGCGTGGCATTTATGGACAAAATTGCCCCTTTCTTGGGGAGGCCTATGTCCAACAGTGGACTTCTGATGGCCGGTATGATAGTGATAATATTAAACTAAATAACCTATGACAGACTATCTCCTGTCATCATGTACAAAATATTGCGACTATAAATTAAGATTGTATACCAAAGCAAAGATTAATAAAGTAATAATATATGTATATAATATATGTACATCACAAAGATATCACTAGCGTGTTGCCAACTTTGTAAACTGAAGATACCGTGTCACATTTACCCAGTAATTTTACTTCCTCTATCAACCTTCAAACCGGAGTGAAGGTCGATGAGGCTTCAAAAGGTGAGAGTGAGGTACCAACGCAGACGACCTTTTTAACTACCTACCAGTGTGAGACAGTGTTTTTCATTCATCATTTATACTTTACTTTACTATCGTCACTTATCCTTTGATTTATTATTTTAGCATTTTTTTTTAATATTAATTACTTTAAATTAATTATGAACCAAAATTAAAGTCTATAATATTGAACTGATTCAAAATATTTGTCCATATTTTTGTCAGTAAACTAGCTTGATTTGCCTACCTTTCTCTCATAAAATTATATTTTAGGTGTTGTTGCTTGTTTTATCGTCCAATAAAATAGAATTTGTTTTTTCAGGACGAAATGCTGTATATACCAATCTCGAGCTACGGATTAACTCCATACAAAATTTGATTGCCTGGCAAACAAGAACAAATCAATCAACAGATGAAACGAAATAAAAAATTTGTACATTAAAAAAATATCAAACGTACAAATGTGAAATGTTTGAGTGCCTTTCAGGTTAAGTAGACTCTCAACAACAAACCGACCCTTACAAAATCTTTTTATAGGAGATGTTTTTTATGCATATTATAAAGATATAATTTGACCTGCATTACTTATCATACCGGCAGAGAAGAATAGTACCTCTCCTATACCAGGTTTCGTAAAAGGCGCCTAAAGTACCAGAACCGACAGATAGAAGTATATCAATTCGAAGCAGTGTAACTCAAATGTATAGGGCGGGGATGGACAGCAAGTTATAGTTAGTTTAAACTTTTATAAACATACTAGCTGTATCTGCGATTTCGTCCGCGTGGAATAGTTTTTTTGGGTACTATACCTCTTTACCTTAACTTATATAAACTTTGAATGTCATGTTTATTTATATCTAATAATCAATGGCCTGAAAAACAAGTTTTAAGTTTCTAGCTCTAATTGTAGCGATATTTCCCTTCATATTTTTATCCCCCCTTTCGACCCCTTACAATCCTTATTTTAAATTAAAAAAATAGCCTATGTCCTTTCTCGGGGTCTAAAGATTGTTTGTGTCAAACGAATTCCATCAAAATCGGTTGAGAGGTTTAAGCGGGAAAGCGACAGACAAACAGAGTTACTTTCGCATTTATAATATTTTTCAATTACCTTACTTCGCCACCTGTTGGAATATTATTGCTTTTCTTTTTTCATTATAATACACATATCATTTTCAATAAAAATAAATATGGCGACTAAAAATTGTGGATTAGACTGTACACAGTGAGAAAAATGTTTTTAAGATAGGTTCAGTAATTTAGAAATTCAATCAGGATAAACATTGCGACACGAAATTTATATAATAATGATAATTTTATTACAATACATAAATTTAATTACTAATATGTTGCATTATATAATTCCGTACACACTTTACTTTTACAAATGTATTTCCTACTCCGGGCCGCCATTTATGCTCATTAATAAGCGAATGTACCTCCCAATTAGTCAAGCCACATTCAGCTTTAAAACTAACCCGCAGGTCCGTTTCAATTGAGACCCCAATTTGACTCGGGATCAAACGGGTCCAAGTGATTAATAATGCTTAGGTATTCAGTGGGTTTAAAAGTGAGAGGGCAAGATTTGTTTGCATTAGTGTAGAAAAGGATAGGTTAATAATTTAATATATGTACATACATTTAATTGTAATTTTGGAATTATTTTACAAACGAAAGTTATTCGTTAATTTTGTAACAGACCTTTCCATTTTGTAACAAATTCACATCTCACCAGAAATCAATTAAATTTTAAACCTTGTGCAAATTATTTATACTTGATGGGAACAGATGGTTGGCGCTAAGGACCTATTTATATTACGAATATTTGTAATAATAACAAAAAGTTCCAAAAGTAAAGTAGAGTAAGTGAAGCGAGAGAGGTATGCCAAGATCTAGGAAGTCGAGACCCATTGTCTCTGCCTACATATTTGTGTTTATTCTATGTCAGTATGTCAATCATGTATTTGAGTGTTATATTTGTAATTCCTCTGTTGCCTCACGTCCGTAACACAAGTGCTTTATGCAACTTCTCTCAAAGACAGGTACGAGAAGTGGTGAGAATTCAGTATATATATATTCTAGAGACATTGTCGGCGTGAAGCTACGCTCTGTGATTTCCACCATTCATTTTATATATTTGGCACACAAAACATATATCTGACATAAGGATATAGAAAATAAGAATAATAACTTAAGGATAATGATAGAAACTTCTCTTAACTCACAGTCAAGACAAAACTTGCGGTTTCTACCACATTAAGTTGTAAAGTTTTCAAACTAACTTTTACCCTCTTAAGGGATGGTTACTGATAATTAAAACATGTTTTACACGTGTTTCATGACTTTCGACGAAAAACCTTAATACTGAATTTAATTCGTATAACTTCAAAAATCACAAAGTTTTACACTAACTTTACACCCCCGTTTTATTTCTTTAGGGGCTGAATTATCAAAAATCCTTACTTAGTGCTTTACTACATTAAAAAAGAATCCCCTGTACAACATTTCAACTTTCTAACCCTTATATTTTAAGCCCTGCGTTGATATGACAGTCGGTCAGTCAATCAGCTTCTCTTACATATATAGTGAGTTAACAACGCTCAACTAAAACTGGTTTATCCACAGAAAAAAGTATGCATTACAAAACAAGAAGTGAAGACAATTATGTTAGACGAGCACCGCACAAATGTAATTAAAAGTTTGCTCAAGTCGGGAGTTATCTGAGTCCAATACGCAAGGGGTATTCCTGCCTTGGAAATTGGGGCATAGATGAGGAATTCGCGCGAGGCAAATTCAAAATATTTCTCGATATATTTGACTAAGTTTATTTAATTATAGATTAACTCGAGAGGAGTTGTTCGTCTAGCGAATTGCATATTTTATATCTATTGATAACATCAAATGGTTTCGGAGTTTAAAATATAATTAGGTAGAATTTATCTATGGCCTTTCGTAGTATGGTATTATCTAGGCCCGATCGTGCAAATGGTAATGATCCTATCTTGTGTGCCAAAGGCCATGGTTTGATCACTACCCTTGACAAATATTCATATTATATGTGGTCTGTGTCTGGGTGTTAAATATATGTATTTAAGTAAAATATTTGTGATTCCTCCGTTGTCTGATATCCGTGACGCAAGTGCTTTAAGCGATTTATCACGGAGTCTTGTCAATGTATGAGATGCTGTGGGGATTTTATATTTATTAGTATTTATTTGATAGTGTGTTTTGGTATGATTTACGAGTAACTCAAAGTAATTCAAATAATTCTTTCGTCATTAAAAAGCTATATCTTCATTTGGTGCATAAAAATCAAACTCAAAGGTTTGAGTCTGAAAAGCCTGAGACATGTTAATTTGGTTTCTAGAAAATGTTATCATATATATAATTTAGGTTTTAGGATATTTTAGGATTTCGTATGGATAAAACCGCTTACATAATTAAGCAACTGTTTCTTCTCTTCTGTCAGTTTAACAATTGAGTGTTTACAAACAAAAGCTTAAACGTCGAAGACTTGGCGCTGATATTTCAGCACAAATAAAAATACTAGCAAAAATTCGATGTGATTTGAATGGTCTCGGCAGCTCAACGGTGGAGTAGTTACCTTAATATAGAAAAAATGCGGGTTCGAGTCCCACCTAACCTTGAACCCACGTCTTACACGTGTTGATTTTTTCATCTAGTATATATAAATTCTGTCAACCTTTGAACTTTCAATTTGAAACAAGAATCTGTTATATCCATGAAACTAAAATTAAATTAGTTCGTTCCACTTCCAATAGGAGGCGCCAGCAGTTACTGAAAACACGGCTACTATACCAACAATGGCACGTCAAATTGTGTTTCACGAATACGTGTGCATTTGTCAAGTTTAAGCCCTGTTCCTACGCTATCGGCTGATCCTATCAATGAATTGAATCGCTTATATAGGCTTATGTAATGGGCTTGCTCCAAACGCAGCATCCATTGTGATGCCAACAATGCAGTCGATTGGCCCGTCCGGCGGAGATTCGGCTAAGTTTTAATTACGTGGCGGAATGCCTCTTCGGGTGCTTGTTTTAATCTCTGACTCTTGCTCCTTGAAGGGAATTGTTTTGTATAATATTTGGTATTTGGGATTATATAAGGTATTTGGGATAAAAAATCTAGTGTTTCAATAATTTTACTGAATAATGTGGCTTAGTAATACCGGCGATAGGAGCGAGTGAGGTACCAACGCAAACGATATTTATATAATGTATCTTAAAAGAGATTTTCCAATATTATTTCATGCCTCATAAATTACTTCTTATGATGTTACTCTATTCAGAGCTTGTTGATTTTGTTGCCCATCCCCACCTATAGAATTTAATTTGTGCTGTTTCGGATGGATATACCGCCACCTGCCGGTTCCGGTACCTTAGTCGCCTCTTACCACCTCTACCGATACCGATATTAACTTGCCGATAAAAAAATAAAAACACATCTTTTATAAAACTGTAATATCCAAGTAAGTTCAATTTTCGAATAATAGAAAACATGACCTACACGCCCGTTTATTTTTAGCAAAACGTCACATCAGTGATTAGATTTTTGAATTTTATTTTTTTTCTTCTAAACATAAACCATAAGTATGATCACTATTCAGTATGCAGCATAAATAAACTAAAAAAAATATAAAAAACCGGTTTCTTTGAAGATTTTGTTTGTTTGTTTAAACGCGCTAATCTAAGGAACCGCTGGTCCGATTTTATAAATTCTTTAATTGTTGACTTTGTTTTTGACAAATAGTAAAAAGAGAAAGGGAACAGGTTGTCTTCTTTATAAAAACTGTTAGCTTTAAAAAGATAAATAAAGCACGTTAGTTGTACCACAAAAAGTTGCTTTTTTACCTCTAAGTGGTTCGCTTGGTTAACGTGACTATAGTCTATAGACGTAGCGTCGCCAACTCAATGAATCGAAGATACCGTAGCACAATTGCTCGAAATTTCACTACCTCTCTCACTTTTCAAACTGGAACACGCGCGAACAGAAATAGGTGAGATCGTCTAGTATCGTTCAAATTTTGACATTACTTTTTCTGTTTTAGTGCAAATTATAATATCGTTGGAATTACAATTACACTCAACACTGTAATTAAACTCTACAAAGACTCGTAACCCGTTCTATATAATATATAAAAGGAGAAGCAGATATCAATGCAGGGCCTAAACCTATAAACATTTAGCGTAGGAGGATTTTTAAGTAAAATATTTTTCATCCCGGGAAAGGAAATTCATCCTGTAACGGGGTAAAACAGGGGGTGCAAAGTTATCATAAACTCTGCTGTTCTTGAAGTTATTGCAATAAAATTCAGTACGAAAACTCTTCATTAAAAGTCATTAAACATCATCCCTTAAGGGGGCTTAGAGGTAAAGTTAGTATGAAAGCTCTACAACTTACCGCGGGTGAAACCACTCTGCTGGGTTTATGTATAAATACTTCAAGGTTTAAAATTCGTTCACTGTATCATATTTTAACACCCGCTTCCTCGATGACTGGCCACAACAAAGCCCCTTTCCTAAATGCGAACTTCAGTTCTAAACTCGCATCACCAAGAGGCAATCCACCCAGTCCCACCGCAAAGGGACGTTTTCTCATAATATAACCTCTTTACAACCTTAATTTTAAGCCGCACTTTTCGTTTTCAAAGTTCCATAGAAGCTGTATGGAAGGTAAAAACGGTTTTAGGGTTCCGTACCTAGAGGTAGACTTTATATGAATGTCGACAGTCGCTAGCGTTGGTACCTCACTCTCACCTATTTTTATCGTCAATAAACAGAGCATCAGGGTAGGGGAGACTGAAATGACTAGACAATAATAAAGAAACTAAATATTAAAATATAATACATCGTTAAATAACATCTATCCCCATAAATAACATATCAATTAAATAACACCTATCCCCAAAGTATATATTAATGCAAGCGTAATATAAATTTTTAGCTTAAATCGCTGGACTATAATACAATTAAAAAATTGTTAACAGTTCTTTCATAAATATTACATTACACAAAAACGCTAGCACACACGAATACACACGCGCGCACACGCACGCACGCACACCGACACATATACACTCACATTTTTAACACTTTTAATTACAATATATGCAGGTAGCATTGACAAGTGCAGAGGGGGAATTAGTAGAATGTATTGTACTTTTTATTTTTTTCTTAATATTTAGTTTATGTACATTTGAATACATGTGTATAACTGCTGTCGTGGTAACTTTGTAATTAAACATAATATTTATCTGTTCGGATGTGGAGAGACTGGTAATCTGTCATACAGGGCTTTCCTAGTACAGATGCCAGTCTCTTACATAGACCATATTGTAATAAGTAAAAAGTTTAAGAATTTTGTTATTCTGTGTATAAGAAGAAAATTAAGAAATTGTTAATACTATTACCAATTTTGGATAAAGATCCATAAAATAGATCCTCATACAAAACGTCGTGTACATTGGTCCCTCACTCTCATCTATTTAATATAATCCAACCCAATGCCACCTCGTGACTTGAAAGTATTGTGCCACATTACACGGTAGTAAACTGTGTCTCTTACCCTTCATACCGGAACACAGCAATGCGAATACTGTTATTTTGCCATAAATATAGTTGAGAGTGAGGTAGCAATGTAGATGGTCTATGTAGATCTTCCGTGTTCGGAGGGTTTTCTCGAAACAAAAAGAGACAAAAGATATCCCTACAAAGTTAGGATAAAGGACTTCTTACTAAGTAGGTTGCATACGCTAAAAAATTGACGACGAATTAAAATAAACAAAAGACAGCCGTATTATTTCGTGAAAACCTATAAAATTGAGTAGGTACATTATTTTATTTGTATGTGCTATGTTTTATAACTAAATGAAATAGAGGTACTTTTTAATTAGTAGGAATTATAAGATGAATAAGCTTTATATTTGTAAATCATCAAAGACTTAATTGTCTTGAAACTTTTCTATCTATAGATTATAGATCTATCATTTTTTTTTATCTTAGTAAGTGTTACTAGTAAAGGTACTACATCTCCTGTCACATGCATCCAGAAGCTTAAGACGCGTAAGAAACGTTAGCTACTATTTCCCAGTATTGGAAACAAATATTTTCGTAAATAAAAAAAATATATTTTATGATATACCGAATATATTGCCATATGGTACCGGCAATTTAAAATGGTACCTTCATCCTGGTACCTGGTTCATAAGAGGCACCGAAACAGTAAAGCTCAAATGCGCATGGTGGAGATAGGCAGCAGCATCTCCGCCACGAAAGATTCCAGCAGTGGACTTTTTTGGAAAATTTTATTTATGACCTACTGGCATTTCTATTTCAATTCTACAATATATTTTCGGTTGTTTTGTTCAAATAATATGTGCGCAATCTATACGGAATCTTCTTACGCACAATAATTTCCAACTTGAGTGGAATTTCACTCCGCTCAAAGGCCTTAATCGAATCCACCTGCTGGTTAATTATGAGCCGGATAAGTGCCACTCTAACGAGTTTTGTTTGAAGTAAATTGAGAATAAGTAAAAAGCAATGGCGGGGAAAGTTAACTTTGGATATAACTGAAGTATTTCCCTGACACTTCGCTAATATTACGTACCTCGAATTCACCTATAAATAAATTGAAGTAGCCTTTTGAATTGTCGGAAAGGCAAACGAATAACATTTAAACACTTTTAAATATAGCTTTATCAAAAGAACAGATATCAAAGTAGATATATACATACATATATATATCGGAATTATAGTATTTGGCGACAGAATTTGTAATATAATAATAACTATATATAATTATTTGCTGTGAGGTACCAGTAAATTAGAATAGTACCTCCCTCGGTACTAGACAATCAGAACCGACAGATAGATACGTTCGAGTATTATTTGCTCAAATGAACAGGGTAGGGATGTGCAACAGCATTCCCGTGGTCAAAGCTACGCTCTGCCAATACGCTTGTCCAGCGCAGAAATTATGGGCAAAATTCCACTTTTCCCGGGGAAGTACTATGTATACTTTCCATAAAGTTTATATTCTTACAGTACCAACGCAGACGACCTTTGTAAGAGGTCTGCCTTAAGTAGATGTATTATTATAAGAGGCAACTGAATACTGGTACTTGAATCGACAGTATCAGTACATTCATCCAAAAGAGTATAGTTTAAATGCACAAGGCGGGGTGGGCAGCAGCAAACCCATCGCAATAGCTTCGCTCTTCAATTGCCAATACGCTTACTTAGTGCTGCAATTATGGGAAAAATCCTCCCTTTTTTTGGGAGCCCTAAGTCAAACAGTGGAGTTCCAATGGTAATAATTATTACTATTTAGAAACGATAGTACATCAACCATGGTGATGTCTTCTGTACACAGTAGTTTTATTATAATAAAATTAAAAAAAAACAATATTGTCCGGGACGAACTTTTAAATAACTGTATGAAACTGTACACAGTAAGCACTGATTAAAATCGGTTGCATTATACCAGCCATTAGGAGGCCAAAGCTGGGCCTTTTAAAAAAAGTAGGAATATGAAAAAAATAATTTCCCCGCTGTGCAACCGTACAACAGAGAAACAAAATATTTTAACAGCTTATTTTTGTTATATATACCGTAGATACTTTCATATGATAAAACTGCTTTTGAAACGGCTTTTTAAATAAAGTTAAAACGTGATTTATCTATCATAATCAGTACAACTTTTGAAAAACCTCTGCTGAACATAGGCCTCCCCAAAAAAGAAAAATAATTGCCTATAATTGTTACGCTGGGCAAGCGTGTTGGAAATCTCAGAGCGCAGCCTTTGCGACGGGTCTGCTGCTGCCCATCCCCGTCTTGGGCGTTTGAGCTGCTCTATTCCAGTTGGATATACCGTCATCTGTCAGTTCTGGTACCTTAGTCGCCTCTTACGACACCTATCCTACGGCAAATCGGTTTAATCAGTGCTTACAGTTTCATCCAACATGAGGGACTTGATATTTTAAATCTAAATTTATATACATATACATACTCGTATACATTATTTCTGTGTTTCTTTGGGATAGGCATTTGGCTGCTGCATATTTTGGCTGCCCATAAAAGCATGTAAGGCTTCATTGATACTATTGCCAGCTTTTAGTCTCCGTTCAATATCTCCATCATCCTTACCATATTGTGATGTTGATCATGTTATGTGAACGTATGTGACGTACATCCGTTCTTCATTCTACCCCTACATTATCTCTAACCTGACATCAGGGATTATATCTAGGGACCCTTCTGCAAAGTACACAATGTTAATAATTTAGGAAGGCCGCCAATAAAATTAGCGGGAGGCCACAAGAGGTGGGAGGTGAAGGGGGGGGGGGGGGGGAGAAGGGGGATAGTGCTAACGAGACTGCAGAAAATTAGGGTTAATGATATGAACTTGTTTGCATATACGTTGGTGGATTAATTGAATGTAGTTAATTTAAAAGCAAGGATATCTTTTAGTTTGATTTAATTGAAAATCACAATAATGCAGAATGAATTTACTTTGAAATTTTACAAAAAATATTCTTTATGATTATAAACTTGTTAAAATTACGCAGCGATTTATTGGCCTTATTAGAGTAAAGAGAATTCTGGTATAAGGTTCATACAAATTTATTAGGTCTAAAGTTTATAGCTAGAAAATGAGTATGGTAGAAAGAAAAATAAAATAATACATTTTTTTTATAAACTTACTAAGGTTTTCGTAGCAAAATGGTAAAGATGTCTCCTGGAAAAGAAAGGTTCGAATTCCACCTAGAGAGAAGTAGATTTTTTCTAGTGAACTTTATCATTACTATAAAGTTCAGCGTTTTTCAATAAGAGAACACTAACGCTAAATTTATATTTAATATATTTTAGTGATAAGTTTTTATTTGCAACTTTATTAAAGCTCTATCTTATTTATGAATAGTATATAACAATGTTTTTTTTATATAATATATTCTACTCGGGTTATTTTTTTAATTTTTCATATTAGGTTGAAAAACAAGCACACGGTCCACGTTATAGTAAGCGTCACCGCAGTCTATAGGCGCTCGTAATATCAGAAGGATATCACAAACGCGTTGCCAACTTTGTGACTTGACTATATAATGCTACATTGCTCAGTATTTTCACTGTATGACAACTCTTGAAACCAGAACACAGCAATACGAACACTACTATGTGACAGTAGAAATAGGTGAGAGTGGGGTACAATTGCAGACGATCATTGTATGAGATCTACTTCATGCAAATACACAATAGGTCTCCTCAAGAAAGGGCGAATATTGCCCATAATTGCCACGCTGAGTAAACGTGTTGAGAATCGCAGAGCGCAGATTTCACGACTGGGATATTGCTGCCCATCCCCGCCCTGTGCATTTAAGCTGCAAGGTTTTGGGTGGATATACCGCCATCTGTCAGTTCTTGTACCTTAGTTGCCTCTTACGACATTTGGTACGGGGGAAGGTACTATTCTACTTTACCGGTACCTCACGGTATTACTAGCAACTGCCACTTACATTTTATTCATTCACTCTACATCCCAAGGTCGCTTAGAAGAGATCGCTCCATGCGTAGTAAAGTTACCTATTAAATATTGCATATAACTTTATCTCCGATATTTAAACATCCGGTTGCTTTGTATCCGGATATATCCGGACAGTAGGGGCAGTTATGTTGGTATTTTAATGAACCGGAACGCGCAGGCAATGTGGCGTGGGGCAACAATTTATCGCGTGACAATTAAATGATTGTGAAATGCGATTTCAATGTTTATTTTCTAGTTTAAATAGTTGAAAATGGAGACCTTTAAAATGGTATTTTATGTGGAAATAAGTTGTAACTATGGTGATGGAAAATAAGCGCGACTCGGCCATTATATCATGATTTCCATAACACTAGCCAGCAAACACTAGTATCAGATAACTGTTGGTAAACCTGTCATTTTCTTTTTCAGAGTTATCTATTTAATTTCCCAGTTTCAGTAAAAGTATAAGACATTTATTCTGAGTTGTTAACTAATCGCTTCCCTCGGTTTCACCCGCATAGTTTAAGTTTATCATATCAACCATATTGGAAGTCCATTGTAGTAAGTCGCTTAAAGCATTTGTGTTCCGGACACCAGATAACAAAGGAATTACCGATGTATTACTGAAATACATATTTAACACTCAAAGTCCAACGGAAAACAAGCATTATTATTCAACATAGTATTATTTATCCTGAGTGAGAAACGAACCCAGGACTCTTGGCACACAAGATAAAATCACTACCTTTTGCGCCGTTTGACCCGCAATTTACTAGCACAATCTATTTGTTCATAGAAAACAAAATTAAATAGTCTGTTTATAATATCAAAGTAACTGCTTTTTTAAAAAGGATATGAAAATATAACATCTTTTACTTTAACGCGCTCGCTACTCATAAAAAAGTTACTTATGAATAGCTTTAAAACGTTAGAAAATCTATTGTCAATCTTGAGAACGGTTGCCACATGGCAACTGAAAGAAAAATTTTAATATTGAATAGACCGTGAGGCACCGGCAGAGTAGAATAGTACCTCCCTCTGTACCAGCTGCCGCAAGAGGCCATCAAGATACCAGAACCGACTGATAGCGGTATATCCATCCGAGACAATGTATCTTCAATGCGATGTATGGGAATGGGCAGAAGCATCCCCGTCGTAAAAGCGACGCTCTGCAATTGCCAACACGCTTGCCCAGTGCAGCTATTATGGGCAAAATTCCCCCTTTCTTGGGGAGGCCCATGTCCAGCAGTGGTCTTCTAAAAGCTGTACTGATGATAATGAATAAACCGCGTTTTAACAATGTTTCAAAAGTAGTTTTAACGTATCAAAGTACAATAAGTTAGAATATTAAGATACATATAACAAAAGATAGCTTTTTAAATGTTTAGTATCTCCGTCTGTGTGTCTGTTTGTTTGTTTTTTATTTGGTTACTTTTGTTATTAATGATCCTCACGGCAACTTGAACTTAAATTCCTCTTCCTTCGAGGAAGCCTACGCTTTGAACGACTTACCTCGGAGTTTAAGCGACTTATCCCGGAGTCAGGTCAACGTGTGAGATGTTGTGTGAATCTATTATTGCTATATAACCATGACGTTTAATAGCTGGCAATTATTTTTATTTGCTGACTTACTTAGTTGGGGTGTAAAGATTTTACACCGATATAAAATATCCGGATTTTACACGATTCCAGAGCCGGTGGTGGATATTATCCGGTCTGGTAATAACCGGCCGCGCCGGCTGTCACGAACAATGGCGGTTTATTGAAATTACGATCGGGTGTATCGCGTCGTTTTGTTGGTAATAGGTATTCTGTTTTTTGTAATATTAAAGGTGACCTTTGATTGTTTAATGAATACTGCAAAGCGATTTTTCACTGTGTCTAATTTTCTAAATACAGTGCCCTGCCCTTCACCTGCGTTGGATTCTTATGAGGATAAAAGTAATAGTTGTAAATTCCTGTAACATCTCATAAATTGTGAAGCCGTAGTAAGTTGCTTAAAACACTTGTGTTATGGACACCACACGACAGAGGAATCTACTATCATTTAGGTATCAATTTTTTGGTCGAAAAGTCGACAACCACGCATTTGAACTTGGCCCCCTTTTTCACATTTATGTTTTTAATGGAATTTACGTAAATTACGTAAAGAATACTCTTTGAGCATACGCTCGTTAATGAGCATACGCTCATTTCTAAAGCATATTATAGTAATTAGTTCTAATGCTGAGTGTGGGAATGAGCAGCAGCATCCCCTTCGCGAAAGCTGCGCTTTGCAATTGCCACTGATTGAAGTCTACTGCTAAATATATTCGTCTCTCCAAAAAGGAGTTTTTTTGCCGATAATTGCCACGCTGGTTAAGCGTGTTGGCAATCTTAGTGCACAATTATCGTGACGGGTATGCTACTCATCCCTGATCTCATCTCATCTCTCTCCTCATCATTTGAGCTGCAGTGTTTCAGATGAATATACCGCCATCTGTCGGTTCTGGTACCTTAGTCACCTGGTATAGTGTAAGGTACTATTTTATTCTGTCGGTACCTCACGGCACTGGCGGTACCTTACGGCAGTTAGCTTGCTCAAGAAAAAAACATAAGAATACTTATTATCAAACGAAGATTCACGCAAACAAATTCCTTAATAAATACATAATAAAGAATATTCCTTAATGCTATTTTTAGGAATACTTGTTTGAAAGGCTCAGCTGGATTGCCAAAATTGCAAAATCGTTTAAAGATAATGGAGGTCCTCATTATTTTAGAGAAAAAGAGATACGCAATTCAAAATAAAAGCACTGAATTTGTACGAATATTAGTTGTGCTCTCGATGGATTTATTTTCAAACTTAATTCTATTAATACAAAAGATTTGATTTTTCATTATAAGTATAACAATATATGTATTATTAATTATATATATATATTAGTCATAAATACATAACAGCACTCATAGTGTCACTCACAATAATAAATAAATAAATAATAAATAATAAATTTCCACAACATCTCATACATTGACCTGACTCCGTGGTAAGTCGCTTAAAGCACTTGTGTTACGAATGCCAGACAACAGAGGAATCACAAATATACTACTTAAATACATATATTTTACACCCATATACAGAGCAAACACAAATATCATCATATAAATATTTGCTCTGGATGGGAATAGAACCCACGACCCCTGGTGCACAAGACAGGATCACTACCATCTGCGCCATCGGGCCCGTCAACTACTACTACTACTACTAAATAAACTACTACAAAATAAACTATTATTCATCATACCAGCCGTAGGAAGTCCACTGCTGAACATCGGCCTCCACAAGAAAGGGGAAAATTTGCCTATAATTCCCGCGCTGGGCAAGCGTGTTGACAATCGCAGAGCGCAGCTTTCATAACGGGGAAAGGTACTTTTGCTAATCGCCTGCATTTGAACTACACTGTCTCAGATGGATATACTGCCATCTATCGGTTCGGGTACTTCAGTCGCCTCTCAAGACACTTGGTTCAGGGGGCGGTACTATTCTACTCTGCTGATATCTCACGGCCAACTACTATTATTATGGTCATCTTTATGGAAACCATTAATAAATGAGGTGCCGTGAGGTACCGAATAGAATAGTAACTTACTTTTTCTTTCCTACCAGGTGTCGTAAAAGGCGACTAAGGCACCAGAACCGACAGATGGCGGTATATACATCCAAAAAAGTGTATCTCAAATGCACAGGGCGGAGATGGGCAGCAGCATCCCCGTCATAAACGATGCGTCCTGCGATTGCTAACACGCATTCCCAGCGCGGCAATTATTGGCTAAATTCTCCCTTTCTTAGGAAGATCTATATTCAGCAGTGAGCTTTCAATAGCTGTAATGATAATGAAAATTAATAAAAAACCTTCCTTTGCCTATTAAAAACCGAATCACCGAAATAAACATAAAATAAGAAAATAAAATTATATCTTATTTTCTTACTAAACCTTCTTCCGTGTTAAATCGCTTGCAGGATCAGGATCACATAACATCGGAAAAAAAAATAACCAAAAGAAATACCTGACAATAACACTACAAAAGGTTCATGATATGTAAGAACGTGTTAGTGATAAGGGTAAGCGTAATTACTGGGTAAATGAAACATTGTATCTTCAGGTCTTAAGGTTGGCGACATACTTGTGATATCTTTGTGATGACACTTTTCTACTTTGCAAGTACTCCACAGCCAATTTTTAAAACTTGGCTATAAAAGGTCTGCACGGACCTCTCAAATATCATGATGTAAACGTGCTTCACCACTTCTTTATCTTTCTTCGAAATTATTACTGAACAACGTCACTCAACTGTCCACTTAGATCGCGTTTCAGAACAAAACCTTTGCTAACTTAATATTTTAGAGACTGTAAGTAACTTTATTTTTGTTTGCTAAAACACGCGTAGGTCTGTTTAGAGAGTCGACTGAAACCCCTTTAGATTATTAAAACGAGAAGCAAATATTAGGATAATTTCTTTGAAACTTTGATTATTTTAGTTCAGTTTGTTTCGGTTGTTTAAAAACAATAAGAACAATGACTATGAACAATTTATAGAAAGTTTTGTTTCGGGTTACCAAGTTATTATAGTGCTCTTGCAATTTTATATGTGATTTTTAAGGTTTAAATTAATTCAAAGCAAATCAATATATTCTTTATTAAAATAGGCCCATTACAATCATTTTCAAATCGTCAAAAATAATAATAGAACAATTTCCATTCAGAATATGAAGTTGTAAATTGTATTATATTCATAATTCTGATGACCCTGGTGACCCGACGGGATCATAAGAGACATCTTACATTTAAGTTAAGCTGTCGTATACTAGCCTGCCGGTACCAGGCGGGTTTTAAAATTAAGTTTCATGCAGGTTCATTGAACTGAACTGTTCTGTAAGCAAAGAGGTGCCATCGAGGGCGTTCGTCTTGATATATATACAGAACCAAAATGAATTCTACTATCAGGCTGGCTGTGAATAGTATGTTAGTTTATATATTTGTTTTTACGAAATAAACTGACAGCTTACAGATCTCGTGTAAATTGATTTACATGAAAAAGCCTCACACAAAGGTCGTCTCTATTGGTAGCTCTCACTAATTTCTACCGTTAAATAAAAGTATTCGTATTGCTGTGTTCCGGTTTGAAAGGTGAGCGAGGCTGGGTAAATGTCACAAAGTATCTTTAGTTCACAAGGTCGGCAACGCGTGATATATTTGTTATATTATATCTATAGGCTGCAGTGACGCATACTAAACCGCTTAGTACTGTTTGACGACTCGGTCTAATATTAAAAATATATGAAAAAAATTATAAATTATTCACAAGACATCGCAAAGGTTTACCTCCTTATTGTCTGGAAGAGGAACCACAAATTCAATACTAAGATACACATAATATATATATATATGCTTGTTTTTTATATATATATATATATAATATATATAAAATATATATATATATATATATATATATATATAACACGCAGACTCAGTACAAATACAAATATTCATCACATAAATATTTGCTCTAGGTGGGTATCGAACCCACACTATTTTCTGCTCCAAATGAACGTAAAATAGGATCACTACCATCTGCGACATAATGTATATATATCAAAATCCTGTCCAGTCCAAGACACTCTTAAGTGGACAAAAAATAATTATCAATAAGCATTCATAATGTTATAATAATGGATTATAAAATATATTTTATGATTATGCAGTATTACTTTGCCGAGAGCTACCGGTAAAGAAAAATAGTACCTCCCCCTGTACCAGGTGTCGTGAGAGGTGACTAAGGTACTAGAGCCTACAGATGGGGATTTATCCATCCGTACACGCACATCCATAACAGTGTAGCTCAAATTCAAAGGGCGGCAGTTATGTACAAAATTCCCTATTTCTCGGGAAGGCCATGCTCAGCAGTGAATTTCCAATGGCTGATAAACTTTTACCACCAGAGAATAATGTGCAAGTAAAACTCTCTTAGTCCTAGTTAACATTGTAATCTTAAATTCGTGCGTATAAAATATCCCCAGAAAATAAGTCGCTTTGTAAAATTAACAACAAGTCCACAAAAGGCTTTTACGGCGAAGCGGTTCATTAATCTCTATTAGTTATAACTCAGATTATATCGTTGAACAACATTTAGAGGGTTATTTATCATGTTTCTCCTGAAAAATTATGTCTAAATAATGTTGGCTACAAGTTTTATCTACATCAAATCAGCCATTCAAAATCCACTGCTGAATATAAACCTGCCAAGGCTTGACCCAAAAACAGGAATTGGCCCATAGTTGCCGCGCAGGGCAAGTGTGTTGGCAATCGCAGTAGGTACGCATTTCGCGACGGGGTTGCTGCTGTCCATCTTCGCCCTATGCATTTGAGCTACACTGTTTCAGATGGATATACCGCCATCTGTCGGTTGCGGTACCTCAGCCACCTCTTACAATACCTGGATCCGGGGAGGTACTATTATACTCTGCTCAACGGAAATACACAAGTAATTACATATTTCATCTTAATCTTTATATAAATAACAAATTTCAGATAAATAAATTTACAGCGCATCTCATATATAGATGAGTCAGATATAAATAGCTTTAAGCACTTGAGTTGCATATATCAGAACATGAAAAGGAAGGAATAACAAATGTAATACTCAAATACATATATTCAACACCCAGACTTAGAATAAATACAAATTATTTATACATAAATATTAGTCCGGGGTGGGGATCAAACCTTTGGCGACCTTTGGCACACAATATAGGATCACTACCATTAGCGCCATCGGGCCGTTGATGTATGTATGTTACCCAATCGTACCGCCAGAAAATTTGAACGGCACGAAATTCGGCACAGAGAAAGATTATGCTCTTGAATACCATATTAATAACAAACACAAATATTTATTAGCAGGAAAACGTAAAGTATTCATAATAAATAATTATTACAGTATCAAAGCTGCAGACTTCCTAAAGAAACTATCTCAAGTTCCGTCTAACCTACCTCATGTTTAAATACCTCAAGTTCGAATAGAATTATAAGTAAATCAACCCGACCCCGAGTATAAAGGGGGGAATCACGAGCTATCAGGGGATCTCGGAGCGATGAGAGTTATCTAACGATCTACGGGCTTAAATGGAATTTTAGAAGTTCGCCTTCTATCGGTATAGTGCTCGTTGTAATTATGTTCAGGGATACTTTACAGTTTTACTTGTTAATCAAATTATCAAGGCTTATCTCGTCTTTTGGAGTTAGCGTGCGACATCCCCGTGGCGACACGTACGTAGATAGTGCACATTTTCAACAGTTTGCCAAAATATATAAAAACCACAAAGAGATTATCTTAATTTAAAAAAATATTTAAAAACCTATATATTAATAATGGCAGTTATTAAAAGTGAAAAAAACTAGTATAGCATATTTTTCTTATTGCTAAAATAGATTCCAGAGGTACAAAAATCTAAAAAGTAAAGTAAATATAAAATTTATTTATCTTTTCTCCAAAATTAATACGAATATGGAAAAAAAATGTCAAAATAATGTATTTCTTTATCTGTCTGGAATTTAGCTCGCCGTTGCATAAGTTTAATTCGATTTAGTGCATGCTTCAGTTCATTTCTTATGAGCTAAACAAATGTCTTTATCTTTTATGCAACTAATAAATAGGTGGCGCTAGTAACAATGCAATTAACAACTCGACACGTTTGCTTGAAGTGTTTGTTGTATAATAGATACTTATTTCCCTCTTGAAAGAATTAAATTGTTCATACAAGCAAAACCTCTTTTTTAAATGGTGATACCCGAAATCAATACCTATTTATAACACCAGCTATGTGTCCCATAAAAATTTATACTGCTATATGAAAATTAAATGGTTGGTCCTTGTAATTTTCTAATATCCGTGTATTTGAAAATTACAAGGTACAAATGTGTACACACAGATAGATAGTGTTTTATATTTCACTAACTGAACCAGCAAACATTTTTCTGCCACATAAATTATTCAAAATCATTATATTACTAGTATCGCTATAAAAAATAGGGGAGCGGAGAAGTTAAGTATTTTTGAGTATGTTACCATACTCATAAGACTGTGACATGATTTCATATATTATTTAAAATAAATATGACAGTGTTTGTAATTGTTAGATGTTATACTTTCTAAAGAAACCAAAGCATTGAATTGGTGAAATTCTTTGGATAATATATTGAATTGTAGAAATTCGGAAATCGAAATATTGTTAAAATGATTGAATAAAATTATTGGAATGTATAAACAAATACAAACACATACAAACATGAAATCAACAACATTATTTTTTTTTCTTATTTTAACTTTTCCTTTAAAAATTTACATCGTAATTTTTACCTGTTTAGTCGTAATACATAATTGTATATTATATACTTCCCCACAGCACATCGTTATTTTAACCTGTTTTGCCTTAATA
>JACJUM010003317.1:1168961-1184591 GCA_020976665.1 Heortia vitessoides | reverse complement strand
TACGCTTTAATCTCAAAATTAGGAGTGTGAAATAGTTTTACGAGAAGTTCTGTATAAATAAAAATAAACAAATAAAGAATGCCAAGTAATTTTCATGCTTAAGTATTAAAGCCAATACAGTCGACTATCGCTTCAATTTGACCTGTCGAGCGCCGAGCTGTTTGCACTCTCGTTGACCCGCTTTATATGGCCGTAGTTTATACGGCCAGATAGATGCAAATTTTAGACATATTGTTTTGTTTCTAGGATATTTGATGATTTTTCTTCTCCAGTTTCTATCACATCTATGATCATTAATTAATACTTGCTTTAGTTGATTATGAGAAAAAAATCGTATAAATGCAAGGATACCTATTTTTTAACATACCAGCCATTGGAAGTCCAATACTGGACATAGGCCTCTCCAAAACAGGAGGTTTCTTCCCATTATGCCGTGCCCGGGCGAGCATATTGACAATTGCAGAGCGCAGCTATCAACGCCCATCTTCGCCCTGTGCATTTGAGCTGCACTACAATTAAATACTAAGAGAATTAGATGCCACTGGACATAGATGTTTCAGAAAGCACCTGTTCGACATTAAACTATAATGAGAGCACGTGTTACGGCCTAGAGGATGACCAGAGATCACAATCTGTGGAGATACAGAACCTACAACGATGATTAAAGATGTTGAACGGAATCACAATGAAGGAATATGGTCCTGTCAGGTTCTGCGACCTGGTGAGCTCAGAAAAGAACTTTGGATGTCTATAGGAGTTCGCGCGTGGTTGGCATAGGGTGAGAACCGACCCGAACCACCCGTAAAGGCTGCGCTCAGCAAGCCCCGTTAGGGGGGAAAAATGCGATATAGGGACAAAAATGTAGAGATAAGGAATTTGTTGGGAAGTAAGACTTGTGCGGCCATTATAACCGCAAGGTTTGTATGGCCGTTGGACGATGAAGGAATTTTACCAGGTGTTGTGAGAGGCGGCTGAGGTACCGGAACTAACAGATAGCGTCATAGCTTAAATGAAATACCGCGGGCAAAGGCATTTCCGTTCCAGCGCGGCAATTATGTACAATTTCCTCCCTTTTGGGAGGCCTCTATCCAGCAGTGGATGTTTTACGGCTGCTATAAAGACGATGTTTTAAGGTTATATTAAGACTAAAGAAAAAATTCATATTACGTAAATATTACAAAAAAAAAAATAATAACTTGACTAAAGTTTCAGGCAAGACTTGAACCCGTAACCTTCACATTGCTAATATCTATTAAAGGCTCGGTATCATAACAACATTATTTCTCCGGAATGTGGGAGGTGCAGCTTCGTGTCCCGCCTGAAACCTGAAACCCGATACTAATTGAGTTTTTAACGTAAATGATTTTTAAACATAAAACTTAGCACTCAGCAAGGCGTAAAACCCATGAAATAAATAGCCGTACATATTTAACAGTGGAAAAACTCAACCGAAAATTCAATTTCCTCTATTGGTAATCTAAAACAAAATACCCGTAAAGAACAATCATACGTCTCCGTTCAGTCATAGCAATAAATACGGGAGATAACAGAATCCAATAAAGATATATCTTAGAAGGAAATTTATAGCGAGCAAGTTTCGCGTCCCCGAAAGTTACATAGCAAACAAAACAAAACAATTAGATGATATCAAAACACTTGAATGTATAGATGGAAGATGTCAAACCTAGTTTGGACTTCTGTAGAAAGGAGCAATGGGATTTTTCTAAAACTTGCTTTGGTTTAATTACTTCTTTCTTTTAAAGTTTTTTACCTGACGATGGAATCTTCTATTTAGATATATTTAAGATATATGAATATCTTTTATTTGAGATTAAAATATCGATTGACTTTAGGCTCTGTACAATTCGTTTTATTATATTATGTACAAGTGCATATATATAAGCGACGAAAGGTAAATAACATGAGCACAACAGTTATAAAAAACAATGTTTCACATATATCCTACAACATCTCATACATAGATCTGATTCCGAGATGATTCACTTAAAGCACTTATATTACGGATATAAAACAACAGAGAAATCACAAATATACTACTTAAATCCTATTATATTTAACACCCAGACACAAATCAAACATAAATATCATCATACAAAAGTTTGTCCTGGGTTGGGTCGAACCCACAACCATTGGTGCACAAGATTTTATGAAACAACAAAGTATACACAAACAAAGGTCGTCTGCATTATTATTTAAATCTCTCCTAAGACACTTACGACTACTATCATATAAATCATTGTAAACCCAACTTAGCTGGTCAAAAATTACGTTTAGGAGTTATATATGGCAATAACCGTGTAATACTGTTGTGTAGTAATGTAAAATAATAATAATAAAAAACACCTATGTATGCAATTACTAAGAAGGTAAGGTAAGATAAAAATAGTATAAGTATTAGTGTGTGCATTTACTACATACGATAAGCAAACAAGATATAGACCGAATTATATGCGTGTATGCGTGTGCGTATTTGTGTGTTTATGTATACCACCCAACAACTGTGTTGCAATGTATTCCGATTTGAAGGGTGACGGGATGAAACAAAGTAATATTTTTAAGCACGCAGGATAAGTACGGTCTTCGGGCTCTCAGTAATGCCTGACCCCGCCTTCTTTTTTTGATGGCACTAGAATTGACGTCTGAGTAGTCTAACTAGTAAAAAACCAAAAAAAAAATCATGTCTCAAGGTTGGCAACGCGCTAGTGATATTCCTGTTAAATATCGTCTATTGGCTACTTGGTGTCTACTGCGGACCGTATGCCTGTTCGTCAACTTAATCATATAAAAAGAAAATAAAAAAACTATTTATATTATCTTTGACTATCAAAACAGCACACCTTAACCGAATCTCTTTATAAATTAAAATCCACGCAATCTGTTTACAAATCAAAAACTGCAAACTAACGCGATAAATAATTCCAACCTGCCGGTCCTGTTCCGCTCTTGAAGCGTGTCGGGAGCAGATTGGGAATAATTAATCGACATCGTTATTGTCCCGGTGCGATCGAACAGAACTTGCGTGTTATTAATCAAGACGAGGTGTATTTATTATTGGATTAAAAGATGCAAGGACCCGATTATTTATAAACGCAGTATCCTGTTTTAATCAAGTTTAAGTCAGGGGAAACTGAATGATAAAGAAACGGTCTGATGTGAAAGTGGCCTACACAAGAAAGAGGCCTTTGTCTCACATGGAGTGCACTACATGTTTTTTGACGTTTTATGACATTTACTCATCACCAACCTTACGATCGTATGTAGGGAGTGCCGTCCCTACGGTGCTTTAATGGCGCTTTCGGGGACCAATACCAGTGTAAGAACCAGTTGCAACAGATCTTACTAATGGACCAGGGCCCATTACTATTGACTAGTACCGCGTGAATCGAAGTCCACTCCCTTTTGTCCAAAAAGGTACCGGAGCTGTAAAGTAGACTATCACTCATAATCGCCATCGACTACTCATGACATTAATCTTCGTCCGAGACACTGGATAAGCCGATTTCCTGTCTTACCGAAGAGGTGTCGGAGCTGAAAGCCACTTTAACATCCCATTGTACTTGCGTACATCTCCCCATGTTCTTTAAAGCTGCTGGGTCAACAGGCACTCATGTAGCCACTCTTGGGACTTCCAGCTATTGGGTGATGACACTGCAGGCGCTTTAGGGCAGAGTAAATCAACCGTACCAATGAGCTAAAGGCGCTGCCGTGGGGTACCGGCAGAGTGAAATAGTACCTTTCACTGCACCTGGTGTCGTAAGAAGCGACTAACGATATCGGAAACAGTGCAGCTCAAATGCACAGGGCGGGGATGGAACAAACAATTATAATCAAATAAATATTTGTCCTAGGTGGAGCTCGAACCCACGACCATTGACGCACAAGACAAGCGCACTATCATCTGCACCATCGGGTCCGCTTTCTAAATAGTGAATAGACAAATTGATTCAGTGTCATTGTTTTTTCTGGAGTGAGACTTTAACAAAATAGAAAATTGTAAATATCTTCTCCGATTAATGGCACCAATTTGTTATTCTCAATCTGTGCCCGACGCGCCTCCGGGATCAGTGGGGCCATTTTGCAATATTTATTTCATTAGATTTGGGAAACACTGGGTATATTAAATTTTACTTGATTATTTTTATGTGCGTTCAGTTTCAAGTGTCGCCATAGAGTGTTTGTCTTTGAAAGTTTCTAGGAAAAATAAATAAGTGTGGATAAAAAATAATTTGTTGTCTATAAAACCAAATTAAGTCTGCATTGGTCTCTCTGTCAGTCAGTCTGCAGTTTCACCTATTTCTCTCGCCAAATAGCAGATTTCGTGTTGCTATGTCCCTCTTTGAAGATTGAGAGAGTCAGTGGAATTGTTGTGTTGAAGTCCACTGCTGGATATAGACCTCCCTAAGAAAGGGGGAATTTTGCCCAAAAGTGCCTGGCGTGTTGGCAATCGCAGAGCGCAGTTTTCGCGACGAATATGCTGCTGCCCATCCCGCATTGTGGGTTTGAACTGCACTGTTTCGGATGAATATACCAGGAAAGGAGCAGCTAAAAAGCTATTGAGAAATAAAACGCCAATGCAAAATAATTGCACTGAATTTGCGCCATCTATCAAAGTGGTGGTACCATCACCACCACCGGTAACAGTCTATTGCGAGTGGTATGATGAAAAAACTCAGTTTGTTTTCAAATAAAATATATAAAAAGTACAGTAACACTTCACGACTGCTATAATGATATGAGAATTAACGTAATGCCGACGGAAGATTTATTTTTATTTAAAGAAATCATTTTTTTACATATAATGTTCTGCAAAAATCCAAAGAATAAAATGTCATCTAAGTACCAACTGAATAACCGAATCCCAGCGCCCAAAAAAGAGACCAACAAAAGCGCGCAAATGTTTGGCGCTCGTTGATAATAAAGGTCATTTGTCAACGCTGAAGCTTTCGCCCACCCCTTGCGCCTCCGGTTTTTTTCCCCCCCCCCCCCCCCCCCCCCCCCCCCCCCCCCCCTCTTTTTCCCCCCCCCCCCCCCCCATGTAAATACACACACAATTTCATAGCCTGTCCGAATTTGTAATAAATCAGATCGCCATTTGCTTGAGATATTTCGCGTTAAGATGGCTGCATGTGATATATATTGTTATATTTTTCATGACTAACATAGGTATTTAATTAAGACAGGACAATGTCTGACGGGACAATGGCTATCAGTTTTTTTATATTTGTTAACGACTGCTGAAGACTGTATATTTGGAAATCTGTATTAATTTCTAAGGTTATGTGGTGCTGACAGAGTAGAATAGTACCAGGTATACCATTCGTGAAGTAAGTTCTTGAAAATTTCATAGCGTTTTAGAAAAGATTCGTTTATTATACATTTTTATTTAAAGAGATATTTTTATTCACCTATAGAACTTGGTTCGTAATTTTATTATCTACTTTACGTTTGCTGTGGGTTACCTGCAGAGTAGCATAGTACCTCCCACTGTACCAAGTGTTTTTAGAGGCCACTGAGGTATCGGTATCGATAGATAGTGGTATATCCATCCGGAGTAGAATAGCTTCGATAGATTTTCATATATAACATCTTCCGCGCTCATTAACAAATATCAAAATATACTTATTTTTAAGCTTTAATACATATTTTAATACCGCACATTTAATTCATGCTCAGTCCCTAAAAAGGTTGTGTTTTTGTCGCATGCATTTATTAGTCACATACATTATTTTCAGCTTCATAGCAACGCAAATGGCATTGTTTTATTTCCAAATGTGTTTTTTCGAATTTAAATGAAGATTTGAGATCTGTTAAGGTAAATAATAGCAATATATCTTGCTGTGTTTTATTTAGTTTTTGCCGCGACTAAATTCTTTTTTAAGAACAGGTACAACTTCTTCATGAGAAAACGAGCCTTCAATCGACATTGAATTCCCTGAAAGTTTATTTATACTCCCCTATTTTCACCGACAAAGGAAAATGTTCCGGTTTGATAGGAAAATGTTCCGGTTTGAAGGGTATGAAGCAGTGAAATTACTAGGTAAAGTTATCGGTATCTTCAGATAGTTGGTGACACGCTAGTAATATCCATGTGATGACACGAGCGTCTAAAGGTAAAATTCTTGTCTGCTAACTTCGTTATATAAAAAAACATACATAATAAATAAACTTAGTGTGACTATACATGTAAATACAATGTATGTGTTCGTGTAAATGAACTTATATACGGTAGTACATACATATAGAAATCAAATTTTAATATAATCTAATCATAATGAAAATTTTTGGCTAATCACTAAAATGACTAGAAATGACCGACCGACTAGATATAACTTATACTGGCAAATAACTAATTTTATAAGGAGTAACTTAGATTATTATTATTGGCTTAAACTAAACCGTATACTATACTATATCGATACGGGCAGAGTAGAATAGTATCCTATAACAAAGTAACTCAAATGCAACGGGACGGGGATAGGCCAGTGGCCACCACGCTGGCCTTGCGCGGAAATTACGGGTAAAACTCCCCCTTTCTTGGGGAGGCCTGTGTCCAGCAGTTGACGCTCTATAGCTATTTTGATGTTGATAGTGACATTTAAATTAACATGCATTGGAATAATGATACGCTAAATCTTTACACTTGGCGGTTTTATTCCAGACAATCTCCTTTCATGGAAAATGTGTGGAAAATACATAACGCAGTTTGAGGTGTAGTCAAATTATTCAAGCAGACCATCCTTTTTTTTCACTTAAAAGTAGAGAATAAAAAACTGACTTGTTTGATTAACAGACTCTAAACAGACTTGTTTTGTAGGTCAACTTACATACATGCATATCATATATGCATAGAGTAAAAACTGTTGTTTTTTTTTCAAGATAAACGCGTTAACTACCTTTCAACTATACTTTCAGCTTTTAAAACAGCTTTAGAACACGACGTACTTAATTTTTGCAGATGTCAATATTTTGTCAAAAAAAGAACGATTGCCGCATAATAACCGAAACGTCAAACAAAAAATATTAAAAGTTCAATAACTTGCGTTTAAAGCCGTTGAAAGAGTAGTTTTATTAAGAGACATTTAATTTTTTTTTGTATATATTTAAAGATAAATACTAAGTTCACTACAAGCTTCCAGTACATGTCGAAAGCACCGCTGTAGCCTTGAGATACATGACGTAGACCACTTACAAAAACCGTCTGCATTGGTACCTTACTCTCACCTATATCTACCGCCAAATAGCAGTGTTTTCATTGATGTGTTCCGGTCTGAAGGTTGAGAGAGGCCTATAAACACCTCGCAGACAAAGCCGCGGGTGGAAAGCCATAACTATAGCAATCAATACATATAAAAAATTGGAGTGTCTGTTTGTGGTTTTAAAATAACTACTTTTTACTAAATTTATAGATGTATATATGGTACATACATAAAAAAATCATTTGAAAAAGAATTGTCTGTTTGTTTGAGGTAATCTCTGAAACAGCTGATATTGATATTGATGAGATTTTCACTGGTAGATAGCTGATATAATAAAAATTAATTTAAGCTATATAACATTAAGCTACAACAAATAGAAATGAAGAAAATCAATCAAAAATGTGGCAGACGTGCAAAAAATACACTTTTTGAGAGCTTGTGCTGGATAAACGGTTCAAATTACGCAAAAATAATGTAAGAGCAAAGTCATTATTCTACGCGGACGAAATTGCAGGTACAGCTAGCTATTAATAAACCTTCACTCAAAGTGCTAATATATCTGAAAAAATCCTCAAACATTTTTAATTACTCTTTATTGTCCGCACCCCTTCAAGTTCATTTATATTCATTAATCCCATAATGAAGGTAATATTTCAAGCGGATTCTAATTTTTCATTAACTGGTCGCGTTAAGGTTGCAGAAAGAAGGCTTATAAGTTACCCTTGTCTAAAAATAATTTCCTTTGATGTATAAATTAAAAAAAATAGTGTAAAAGAAATCGATCTGGGGTTAAAGATGATGTTGTTACAACAAATGAAAAAGAAATGTAGAAATGGTATGGACATATAGAAACTGCGGGTAATAGCAGTATGACTGCACAAATATGTAGAGCAAAAGTGAACGGAAACATAGGTATAGGACGACCGAGGCGAAAATAAAAAGAGGTTTTAAAAAAGCGCCGAGTCAGAAGTACCAAGAATAAACGAGCTAATATAAAATTACTGATGCAAATAAATGAAGCGAGAGAGGTTTACTAGGACCGTTGCAAGTTGAGATCCAAAATCTCTACCTACCGCGATGAAACACAGGCGTGATAAATGTATGCATGTTAAAGTTTGTTCCTATGGGTTTTTTTTTCACGCTGAAGTTTTTGTTAATTTCGTTCATGTTCTTTACCCGTATAGGTCTACCTCATGTGTTTCTAGCGACTTCTGGTATAGGGAGACTCCATTCTCTGCTCTACCGGTACACCAAGGCAATTTTACTTTTACCTTGAATAAATAAAGCTTTTAACTACTACTCTACATGACATCATCATCTGTCTTAGTCTTTCATGTCATAGCCAATATTCATACCACATACTATATCATCATCTTAACAGTCGAAAAACGTCTACTGCTAGATATAGGCCTCATAAGATAGGGGAAAATTTGCCTATAACAGCCGCATTACGCAATCGTGGTCGCAATAGCGGATCGTAGCTTCATGACGGGAATGCTGTCATGAAGCTACGATCTGCGAATGTATTTTTTTATATCATATGCATTGATTTTGTTACATTTTGTGCAATAAAGTTAAATAAATAAAAAAAATGCTGTTACCCATCCTCGCCCTTATTCGAGTTTTTTCTTTTTAGGTGGATATACCGCCACCTATCGGTTCCGATACCTCAGTCGTATTTACAACTCCTAGAATTAAAAACTATACGATTGACGAATAAAAATAGTTCAGCCAATAACAAATTTTTCCGATAAAACAGATAAATATAAAAAAAGATAAGAAAACATACGTTTAACCAAACGTATCCCTTTCCCAACATCAACATAAGCTTAAGAGGCCCGATAGGAGTTACGCGATCAATTTCCGTCCAACGTGCTTAACTGTCGGCCATTTCGAGAATTCTCGCCGCCCGTCAAGATGGCGTCAAATTCACGCGTTATTTCCGTCTGTTTCAAGTTTATGCTAAGTTTAAACGGTGATTTATCTTGTGAATTCGTTTGAAAATATTTCAGATTTATATTAAGATTTAAATAATGTCTGACAGGCTTCTCATAATAAATACATGAAATGTACTCACAATACAATATTTGGAATTAGATGGGCATTCTTCCAGTTGAGCCGCGCTACGATTGTTGCAAGGCGTAATAGACCCTACACCGTCGCTATACTGCCCACATTTCCAGCACTTGATGGCTGTTGCTGACGCCGCCAAGCTTAGCAGGAAGCTGACCGTCACGAACCTGCTGGTTGTCATTGTCTGCAACAAAAAAATGTTGTTAAACGATGCACTTCTGTGCAACGGGAAATAAATTTCACCGTAACATTAGAAATGTCTAAGATCAATATTATATTTTTATATAACTTGGCTCAGTTCAGAGGTTCAAAATGGACAATTTATAGAGGTATATTTATAAGGTGATACAACAGTACGATAAAAAAATAAGCACATATATTTGGTTTAATTTATCATTAGCAGTCAATTCACAGCCGTGATAAAAATATCAATGGGTATAAGAATACGCTATTTTCTAGCAAATAATATTATTTTATCAATTTATAATTCAAGACAAGATAATATATAAATATATACTATATAAAGGATTTCATCTATATGAATTCGTATTAACCGTTGGCTTTTAACATGTTTATTTAATATATGTGTTATGTTGGTTTGAAACACCCATATTTATTATTATTATGTGTTTTTAGTAAGAGTTAATAGTAATCCTTAAAAAAAACCCTCTGCATCCATTATTATGTGAAGAAATAACCTATAAAAGCATATACATATACCGTTAATAGATAGTCTTACTGACAATATGTTATGTACATTCTAAACCACTCAATGCGATACAAATCTTGATATTTATTAATTACACCATCGTATCAGCCATAAAACGTCTACTACTGGACATAGGCTTCCCCAAGTAATAAATTAATTACAGAATGTTATTATTTGCTATTGATCAATGGCAAATAAAATAAATAAGAGAAGTTATTAAGTACTTCAGTATTTATTTAAAATCAAAATGACCGCTTATATATAAACATTTTAGGTACTATATGTCCTCGATACAAAACATACACCTCAACAAACATGTCACGCAGATGGATTATGAAGCGGGCAGTGTAGAAAATTTATAGGCTCTACATTTTATACCTCGTTTACCAGATTTATGTGTAAGCTCACACACATTTTGATACCTGGTCGTAACCACTATTTTACATGGACAACCATGTCCATATAATTTATGGACACTAACATCTCGCGCAGAGTCAGTACCATTAATCCTGTTAATGGTCGAATGTGCGAACATATGCGGTCAAATATATGTCAGACATTACCATTCTATACCTATTAAAACCGACCATGTCTACGCATAATATCGTCTCTATCTGAATAAACAGATGGTTTGCTCCACATGGAATGTGTTGACTGTACGTACACAGACTGTACGAGCAGACCTGCGCTCGTAATCACATATTAGCTTTTGAACGCATCTATGTGTGTACCTTTACTCGATCTGTATGAAGAAGAATATTCCTCCATTCTTTATATACAAAGATTTCACAATAACTAGAGATAGAAGTCTCGCAAAGGTAGTCTGCATTGCTACCTCACCAATTTCTACCGCTAAATAGCATTGGTCGCATTGTTGTGTTCTAGATTTAAGGGTAAGAGGAAGTGAAATTACTGGGTAAATGGGACATTATATCTTCGGTTCTCAAGGTTGGTGACACACTATTGATATCTTTGTGATGACACGAGTATCTTACTTTTATCATCAAGCGAACCTTACTACTTATTTGCAGACTTCATATCATAAAAAAAAAACAAATTACTTACTATGTAAATTACTTGACGTGAGATACCGGCAGAATAGAATAGTACCTCCAACTGTACCAGGTGTCGTTATAGGCGACTAAGGTACCTGAACGGCCAGATTGCGGTATGTCCATCCGAAACAGTAAAGCTTAAATGCATAGGGCAGAGATGGGCTGCAGCATCTCCGACGCGAAAGCTGCGCTCTGCGATTGCCAACACACTAGCCCAGCGCGGCAATTATGGGCAAAAAACCTGACTGAAACTGATATTCGTGACTCCGCACTAAGTTGCTTAAAGCACTTGTGTTACGGACATCAAACAATAGTGGAATTACAAATATATTACTCAAATATATTTTTTTAACACCCAGACACAGAGCAAACGCAAATACTATCATATAAATATTTATCCTTCGTGGGAATCGAATCCACAACTTTTATTATTTACCTACAATTAACCTATAATAATTACCTACAATATTACAAAGGTTGCGCTGACTTCTAAAAAAAAGGGAAGGGTAAAAAAATGTGCTTTGGATAGAACAACGTTGGTGCAAACCATCGGGCCAAAGCCAAACCAAGCTGCAGGTCCAAATTTCACCCCAGAACATTGTACGTTGTATTATTTTGAGTAAATAATATATTTCATGATACAAAAAGAAAAAATAAAACTAAACTGTTCTGCAAAAAACTAAATAACTTTAACAATTAACAATTTGGCAATTTATGATTTAACTTGAACACCTTATTTAATTCATTTTTAATTTTAAAACAGTCACAAACATTTAAAAACTGCAAGCTGAACATCCGTGAAGACATTAAATTCCACCCCATTGCGCCAGCTTCATCAACAGACATCCCACAGCGATTTCACAACAAAGATCGGTCCAGATAAGTCCCATAAAACACTCCACTTGGCCCGATCCGGGCGCTATCACTAGTATAGCCACGATAATATATCGACAGGCTGAAGTCAGATTTATGGGTTTGGACTTTAACCATTCTTTACCCTCCTTTACATTTGGTGACGTGAATTTTTTAAGTTCACGTGGCTTCAAAGTGAAAAGGAATATAACTTAACTCAGTTTTTACTTGACGGGCCCGATGGCGCAGATGGTAGTAATCTTATCGTGTGTCCAAAAGGTCGTGTTTGTTCTGTGTCTGGATGTTAAATATATGTATTTAAGTAGTATATTTGTCATGCTTCTGTTATCTGACGTCCGTAACACAAACGCTTTAAGCAACTTACCACGGACTCAGGGCAATTTATGACATGTGGGTATTTATTATTAATGCTATTTATTTCATTTCGCGACTTCCTTTTTTTATTTTGTAAGCGTCATATTATATTTACCTGTTAGAATCTTTATAGAAATAAATCACTACCTACATAGTATAAAAGAAAAGTGGCTTTCCGCTGTATACATATTAAAAGGTACGCAACGATTTTTCATGGGATTTATTTCAGTAGTTATAGTATTTCTAGAGTCCGGTTTATAAGTATAATATATGCATAATATATTGAGGTACCGGCAGAATAGAATAGTACCTCCCATTGCACCAGATGTCGGTAGAGGCAACTAAGGTACCAGAACCGACAGATGGCTGTATATTCATCCGATATAATGCAGTTCAAACGCACAAGGTGGGGGTGGGCAGCATCTCCGTCTCCGTCATATATTATGCATGTCATACTTAAATACTTATAAACCGTACTCTAGAAATACTATAACTACTGAAATAATCCCCATGAAAAATCGTTGCGGACCTTTAAATATGTATACTGTGTAGGAATCGATTTATTTCTATAAAGATTGGATTAATTTGAGTTGCAATACAGCGACTTTTAAATTTGAATGCTAAAGCAGATATTTTAATCTACTGTGTTTTCATCTAGCAATTACCAATTGCGATTGGTATAAATATTTAATTATAACCATCGAATAAAGCGAAAAGCTTTAAGTATGAAATGTTTTATGAAAAGTACAACACAGCGCATCTGCAATTAATGTCAACTTGCGGGCAACTGTTGACGCTGATCCCCGGAGTGTTGTTTGCCATGTTTGCTACAAGCTTTATGAGAGTTCTGAAACGGGTAGTAGATACAAATTGCCTCAGCATGTGTACCTAGATTTATGTTGCTCATAAATATAAACGGGTCCGATAGCGTAGATGGTAGTAATCCCATCTTGTGCGCCAAGGGTTGTGGGTTCGATTCCCACCTAGGCAAATATTTATATGATGATAGTTGTGTTTGTTGTGTGTATGGGTGTTAAATATATATATTTAGGTAGTATATTTGTGATTCCTCTGTTGCCTTTTGCTTTTTTGCGTCCGTAACACAAGTGCCTTAAGCGACTTACCACGGAGCCAGTACTATGTATGCGATGTTATGGGAATTTATTATTATTATAAACTCACGAGGCAATAAAGTCTCTTGTTTAGGTTTCACCACCAGCCCACTAAGCAGAGCTAGGTTGGGGAGCGAAGAAACAGTCTATCATGTCGTCATGGAGTGTCCTTTGTTGATAGTGTAAAGGGCCTGATACATTCTTCATTTAAGGTAATTCCAGAAACTATTGGAAATTGCTGGCTTCTTGGAAGAACTGGGCTGGCAAGAATAGGGCACATTGGGTAATAGACGCAAAGAGGCATCAATTTGAGATAACCTGCCTTAGCTAAATCCTTCTATCTATTTTCTTTTCTTAAACAGCAGTTATTACCACGCAGCAGTTATTGCCACCCTGGACAGAGTTTTTTTTTATAAGACCCCAATGACAATCAAGTATACAACAAGCATCACTGCAGCCTATGGACGCTCGTAATATCACAAGGATATCACAAGCGCATTGCCAACCTTGTGACATGAAGATATTATGCCATATTATTCAGTAATTCACTGCTTTTCCAGCCGAACCACAGTGATGCAAACACTGCTTTATGGCGGTAGAAATATCTGAGAATGAAATAAAAATGCAGATGACCTATGACTAGGAGAGACGTGGCCATCGCAGCCCGAAGTTTTGCGACGGGGATGCTACTCATCCGTATCTTGTGGTATTAGAATTGCGCTGACTCTGATATACCGGTATATCTGCCATTTTTTATTATCCGTAAAATCTATTTCTGACAACTACAAACATACATATGACATAGATCTCATACATGAGTCGTCTCATGTATAAGATGAGTCGGTACCTATTTCTACTGTCGAGTAGCGGTGTTTGCACCACTGAGTTCAAGTTTAAAGGGTGAAAGGTGGGTAATGTGACAAAATATCTTAAAGTTTGGTTAAAGGTTGACAACGATATAGTGATATCCTAGTGATATTACGAGCGTCTACAAGCTGCGGTGTAGCTAGCAGAGATATCATGTAGACTGTATTCTTGTCAGTCGATCTGGTGTATTAAAATAAATATATATTTCTGAGTATTATTTATATTTATATAGATGCGAAAATAAAAGTAACAACGTTTGTCTGCAAAACTTAATCAGTTATATATTTAACATTTGAATAATTTAAATTTTAGCAAGAATCAAACATTATCCTGATAAAACAAGAGATACCGCAGTTCACTTCTTAAAGTAAACGCACACAGTACAACGCTAATTGGAAATATCACAAATGATACTCATTAAATATTACGCATAAAATCAAAAAAATAATAATACATTCACACAACATCTCGAACATTGAACTGACCACGTCGCTTAAAGCACTTGTACTACGAAGATCAGGCAATAGAGGAATCACAATTACAATTCTTACTACTGCACAGATATCATCATATAAATATTTATCCTTGGTGAGGATCGAACCAACGATCCTTGACGCATGAGATACTATTACTACCATCCGCGCCATCGGACTCGTCAAATATAAATAAACTAATTTTCAAAGTGACAAATGGGTTTTATTTAATTCAACACATTAAATATAATGTTCATTTACCTCCAATTCAGATTCTATACACGGAAATATAAAACTGTCTGAACACACCATGCCAAATTAAATTTTGCTCGTGTTTATTTTCGTCGTGCCCTTTGAAAACTCTTAAGGTGAGAGTTCTTAAAAAAACCGGCATAATTAATCTCGGAGCAGTTTTTAGTATAGCCAATTAAAAAACCTGCAATTCGTCACCTAGGAAAATCAACTCTGTGCCAACTGCGCACGGTTAATTTTCAAATGATACCAATCGATGTATCGACGTTTTGTTGACTGGATTTTATGAAATACTGCAAAACGCTTCAGGACGTTTACAACTCGATGGGAATCAATTGGCTTTATATAAATCTACTCATGTTTATGATGAAAGGGATCGTTAACGTCCGATGGTTATTGATGTTCATGAGATGGATGAAAATATATTCTTTTGTCGTCCATACCAAACTTAAGGTAAAATTTCTGGTGCCATCATCATATGAAATATATGAAAATGAGTAGATCCGGAACAATAACATTTCCTTGAAATACCTTACACACGTGCGTGTGTGTGTGTGTGTTCGTGTGTGTGTGTGTGTGTGTGTATGTGTGTGTGTTTTGTGTGTGTGTGTGTGTGTGTGTGTGTGTGTGTGTGTGTGTGTGTGT
>JACJUM010003317.1:1155721-1168951 GCA_020976665.1 Heortia vitessoides | reverse complement strand
GTGTGTGTGTGTGTGTGTGTGTGTGTGTGTGTGTGTGTGTGTGTGTGAGTGTGTGTGCTGGGTACCTCACGACAAAATTCTCAGATAAGGACCGTCAGTACTCTAGTACTCTACCTTTAAATGTAATTTTTAAAATAGAAGCCAAAACGAAACATTTTGCTTTGACATGAAATATGGATGAAGCGATATTGATGATAATCCAAAAGGTATTAAGGTAGGCTTACATTAGTAGCCCATCGTGATTAGTGACCACAGATTATTCTAGCTTAAGCCTACTTTAATACTAAAGTCCTAGAAAATCCCCCTGATGGAGAAATCTATGTTGATAACAATCACGTCATGAACGATGAAAACAGATCTCTAATATCATAAGCCAAAACTTGACCGACCCGATGGGGCAGATAGTCGTGATGCTATTTTGTGCGCCAAGGGTTGGATTCTCACCCAGGACAAATATTTATATGTAGTTTTTGGTGTTTGTTCAGTGTCTGGGTGGTAAAAATGTGTATTGAATTCTTTTATTTGTGATTCCCCTATTATCTGATGTCCATAACACAAGTGCTTCAAGAGGCTTGTCATGTAATCAAGTCAATGTATCATTATCATAGCAGTTGTAGAACGACCACTGCTGGACCTTGGTTTCCCTGGAAGGGGGGATATTGCTTAAAATTGTCGTATATCGGCAATCGATACCTACAAGGTACTATTCTACTGTACTGGTACCCACGGCACAATCAATATCACAAAAAATATTAAAAGTCAAGCAAGTAATAAAACGCTTTATTACGAGAAAAAAAACATCAACCTGAATCCATCTATAACAATAGCGATTAACTTCTGGGTTGAATTCGTTAAAACTCCTATCGAGTGGCTACTGAATGCCATTCGACTTCCGATTGTGGATTTCAAAATTGCCATTGGAATTGGATTTAAATCGATTTAGAATATAAATTGGTCGGATCAGGCAGATGTTAACAATTCACGTCATAAAACCATTAGAGCCAAATTGGAAATCATGGCATAATTTACTACATAACAAAACATGTAGGTACTAATAATAAGATCTCACTTATATCAAATCAGCCATAGGAGGGTATCTGTTGAGTTGAATGGGCATTTTGCATTTGCTATCGAAGGACATACTGTCATCCCGGGAACACAAGAGTATCTGGAGTTATACTTATTATTAAAAACATATTAATATATCAAATACAATTTAATATTTAAATAACCTAGCAGAGTAAAAAAGTTTCTTTTTCCGTACCAGGTGTCGTAAGAAGCGATTAAGGTACCAGAACCGACAGGTATCGGTATATCCATCCATAACAGTGTACATAGCTCAAATGACCAGGGTATGACAATAGCTTCACTATCACGGAAGTGCGCTTTTTGGTTGCGCACGCGCTTGCCCAGCGCGGCAATCAGTATCCTCACCCTTAGGGAGGCCTCTGTCCTGTGGACTGTAGACATTCCATTTCTGTAATTATGATGATAGTATTATTTAGTTTAGTTTTTATGGGAAAAGCCGTAGCAGAAGGACGTCCTAAAACCAGATCAAAGTGATACGGGGCCTTCATCAATTTTACTTGCGGATTCTTTTCTAGTGGATCGCGTAATGAACCTGCCGTGATTTATTCGAAAGCTCCGTTTAGTGATAGTTATCTAGTCTTATGACAAATTTGATAAATGACTGTCTGTGCATCATAGCATCTTAGAGTCAGGAGCTTAATTGTTTTTTTCTTTTTATTATTCAAAAATGCCAAATTTAATAAAAGTCTAATATGTTGATTTTATTTTCAGAGAGACTCGTTATGAATAAAAATAAATACCAAGCACTTGGACAATTTCCACAAAATCTAGCTTTAATGCATAAGATTCAGGGTGGATAGTCATAAATCATATTTAAAGGTTAAAATAACTTATTTTAAAATTTCTCTATATTTTTAAGCGGCATGATGAAACTAATATCTGTCTATGAAAAATGGTTCTGAGTCAGGAACACTTTGCAGGTTTGAAAATTTTACAGGACTTTGACGATCAAACTTATAATTGGATTATACGTTTATTCCGGTACATCAAATTTAAGTATAGACCCTAAGTAGTTTTAATCATATTTTCTGACATTTACGCGTTCACCACTCATAATAAAGCCACTTTTTCAACGGCTTAAAAACGCTTATTTAACTTTATACATATTTTATTCCTATTCCTAATTGGTTACCTAGCGGCAACCATTCTCAAGATTGACAAAATATGTTTTAAGGTATGTCGAAAAAACTGCTTCTGCAGAATAAAACGTATATCTTATTCAGAGTGAATATATATATATCCTACGAGGACTGTGTCGAGGTTTGGATTGCAAGATACACATTATATATCTATTCAGAATATACAGCCACTTCTTCGCTAGAAAGGGGGTGAATATATTACTAGAAATAGGCATAAATTGCCAGAATGAGTACCGTACTCTCACCTTTTTCTACAAAAAACAGCATTGTTCGCCTTGCCGTTTTGAAAAGTAATTAGGGCCAGTATAATTACTAGGTAATGTGGCACAATATCTTTAAGTTACAAGGTTGCCAACGCACTAGCGATATTCACGTGATGGTACGAACGTCTATAGGTTGCGGTGACGCTTTTTTTCACGTGAACCAAATGATTGTTTGTCGACTTAGCTGAATAAAAAAAATCGCTTTCGCGTTGAGTAACCTGTAATGGTTAGAAGTAAGGTGAGCATGTAAAAAAAATAATACAATTGCTTGTCTTGATTTTCGATGACATGTTTATGGCATGTAGCAAATGTTGGATCGATAAAACAAAGCTTAATAATAATGAATTCCCACAACATCTCAAACATTGACGCCAGGCAACAGAGGAGTCATAGATTTACTAATTTAATACATATATTTAACACCCAGACACAGAACAAACACAAATATTATCATATAATGTTTGCTTCGCGTGAGAATCGCACCCTTGACGTACAAGATAGAATCACTATCTGCGACATAAAATTAAAGTTGAGATTAACTGTATGGTTGTTTGTTAATAAATAACACTTGAGTTTTTTAAATAAAAAAATTACACATATCTATACCATGGTTTTGTGACTTTTATGAAAAACCCTTAGCAGATTATCGATTAGGATTTTTTTACACATCTTTACGGATTTTTTTTATTAAATTTCATCATCATCATATCATTTCTAACAGGACCATTTGTATGTAAAATACAATTTTGAGGTTACAGCCCATCGCTGTGTAAAGAATATTCATTACTGATCTGGTAAAATTATATTACCTATAGTTATGAAGTGAGTACACAGTCTGTGGTACCGGTAAAGTAGCATAGTATCACCCTTATACCAGATGTCGTAAGAGGTGACTAAGATACTAAAAAACAACATATGGCGGTATATCTATCCGAAAAAGTGTAGTTAAAATGCACAGAGTGGGGATGGGTAGTACTATTATAATCGCAAGCTGTGCTCTGCGATTGCAACCACGCTTGGCCAGCACGGCAATTATGTGCAAAATTTCTCCTGTCTTGGGGTTTATGTTCAGCTGCCAATGGCTGATGTGATGATGATGACACAACCTGTGTGCTAGTTAGTAAGGTGCCAGTAATCATAATGGTACAGCACTGAAACGAATAAAAGGTAATCGTTGGCTCGAGTATACTTCTGAAACTTTAATTTAAATATGCTATCTCTTTTTACCGTACACATTTATGTATAGAGTGAATGTAATGAACGAATTTAAAGCAATGTTTAAAAATATAAGTAAATTCAGTTAAATTTCACCGTAGTTCAGCTGAATTCAGTGCCCTATCGCGTAATTAACTTCGAAGCACTGAAAAGTTAACTCTTTTGGATTGAGCTCAGTGAGAGTTCTCCTGAAAGTTTTCGCGATCGGATTCGTATAACTGTGTTTTTTTTATTTGATGTAATATTGCAAATAAATCAAATCTATCATATTTATTAGGTGAAATCTCAAATGAGGAAAAAGAACTTATAATATATTCCCACTTTAATTATAGTAAAGCTTATTAAAAAGTCATCATCATTATATAAGCCATTGGAAGTCCACTGCTGGACATAGGCCTCTCTAAGAGTGGAGGTTTTTTACCAATAGTTGCCGCGCTGGGCAAGCATGTTGGCAATCACAGCTTTCGCGACGGGATACTGCTGCCCAGTCCCGCACTTTACATTTAAGCTGCACTGTTTCGGATGGATATACTCCCATGTAGCGGTTCTGGTACCTCCGTCACCACCTCCATGTACTATTCTACTTTGCCGATACCTCACGGCAAGATTAAAAAGTCTGTTAACTTAATAGCGGATTTATTATTTTTAAGGCTTTTTCTAAAAACTTGCATTGGTAATTATATACAAGCTACCCTCCCTGACTTAGCACGGGTGAAATGAGGATAAATATTGTAGATTATCAATAAGATGTATACCTATACCACCACGAACTTTTTTGTACAATACTAAGTACATTATTTTTTAATATCTCGTCATTTTCAACCGGCGTTTCTAATAAAAGTAATTGCAATAGAAACATGTTTTTATTTACGAGATCCCATCGGAAATTACAAAAATTATCTGTGTTTTTCTACTATATTGTGCATGTATTATACATAGAAACCTTTCTCTAGAATCGCTCTACCTATTGAAGAAGACCGTGTTAATATTCGTTCTGTTATAATAAGATCTAGACATACTTAAGTGAAAGTGAATTTGTTTTATATTATTATAATGGTCATCCTCAAAGAACCAAATGTCTTAGATTTTAAAATATGCAGAATAATCTTAACTTAGCAAATAATCTTAACCACACATAACAAACAAACAAACAAAATGTTACAATAATAATATACAAGTTGCAATCTTATCATTTACAACGACTACACCCGGGCAAACTTTGGATGACATTAAGCAAATAAAGTAAATGATATGAATAAATTGGCCGTGTGGTATCAGCATAGTAAAATAGTTACCCCCCCCCCCCCTGTATCAGGTGTTGTGAAAGGCAACGGACGTACCGGAACTGACAGAATGCGGTATATCAACTGGAAACAATGAAGCTCAAATACAATAGGACAGGGACGGGCAACAGCACTTCAATCGCGAAGCTACGCTCTGCGGATGCCACCAAGCTAACCCAGCCCGGCAATTATATGCAAATTCTTCCTTTCATGGACAGGCCTATCTCCAGCAGTAGTCATTTTTTAGCAGATATAATGCTAATGTTAAAATATAGCTTCGTAAACAGTTAAAATTCGGTACATGTTTATGCTCCAGATTTTCCTCCAATCAAGTGCACTATAATTAAGAGTTACAGAATCAAGAATAAACTATGGTAAGTCAGTCGTCATCCGCAAATATTCTATACTCGATAAACTTTGATATTGTCTACCCCAACAGTGCTGGAAATCACAAAGTTTTGACGAATTTTCCTTCTATGATTGTCTTTGGAACGGTGCCAGATGTTAATGCGAAGTTTTCACCTTTAAATATTTAGGAATAAGGTATGTTATCGTACGCAGATTTTTTTAGTAATCTTCTTAATACATAACAGTCTAGAGCTAGAGTTATCAATGAACTATTATTTATTTGAATTGAGTGAGAAACATTTGATATATTAAACAGAGAATATAATGACGAAGACATACCACACTGTTTCGGATGTAATAGTATCTGTCAGTTTCATTACCTTAGTCGCATTATGACGCCTAATACAGAGGGTGTTACTATTCTACTCCATACATTGGACTAATTAAACTTACCTTGCCTAGCGTCAATTTAAAATAATTGAACCAGGGCCCACAACCGTCCTAATTTTTTTATTTTTTGGTGAAGCATTCAGTACACAATACAATGATTATTAATTCTGCTGGAAAAGGACCCCAGGCAGCCATGGGCTAGCGGCAGAATAGAAAAGTACCTCCCCCTGTACCAGGTGTTGCAAGAAACGACTTAAGTACTGGAACCGACAGATGGCGGTATATCCATCCAAGATAGCGTATCTCAAATGCAACAAGGTGGGAATGGGCAGCAGGATTCCCGTCATGAAGCTGCAGCGCGGCAATTATAGGCAAAAGTCCCACTTCTTTCAGGTGGCCTGTGTCTAGCCAAAAATGTTCTACAGCTGCTACGAAAATAATGAAAACTCCAGAACTGACAGTCTTTTCTTATTTCCTAACTAACAGGCTAAGTAAACTGGTTTTATACAATAATTACCCAAGAAAGTGGGAATCTTGCCCATAATTGCAGTACTGGGCAGGCGTGTTGGCAATTGCGAAATGCAGCTTTTGCAATGGGGATACTACCACCCATCCCCACCCTGTACATTCATGCCACACTGTCTCCGATAGATACCGTCTCTGATATCGCCTCCTATACCGCTTTATTCTGGTACGTGTAACACGTATCCGGGGGGAGGGGGGGTTATACATTGATTATCAAGATAGAATCTGATATTAATCAATCTCATTTATATAATATATTTACAAATGTGACTATGTCATACCACTTGTGCGATAGTATAACATACGAAGCCGAAAGATAAGGCCGTTTAAATAAATTTATATCAGGAAAAAGCTGTCGTTGACACTCTCAGTCAAGATAGGCGTTATCTCATTTCCAGTTTAAATGGATTTTGTGAGATCTCTCAGACTCTATCAGTCAGCGGATGCCTGAGCCGATTGCGGCACGGAATGCTCTTAGCATTCAAATAGCTTTAAATCGTCCACATTTGGGATACAAATCGGTCAGACTTGGGAGTGGTAAACTTTTCAAACATTTAACTGGCTTCAGTTTACGTATTCCACTGTATACCGATGACTGGTGAGAATTTTTACCCTGTGGTATGACGGGATATAAAATTTTAACAAATGAAAATTAACTTGGTTAGTTTTTTTATGTGTGATTACAAAAATTTCAAGATTTAATACATAAAAAATATTAAATTTGCGTGTTTATAATTACCTTGAAACAATTATTTCTAGTAAATATCTTTACAATAAATTATTGAAAATTATAGCTATAGGGTATGGTCCGAACCAAAATAAAGACAAATTTTAATTAGGAAAACTAATTTTATTTTATTTGTTTTATCAATCAACCGCTAAAAATATATATATATATTTTTTATGCTATTTATTAATGCTTTTCAAATAAATATGTATACAAAAAATCCTCAACATCATATACATTGACCTGATTCCGTGATAGATTAAAGCACTTGTGTTACTAAATTCAGGCAACAGAGGAATCACGAATATACGAGTACCATTAAAATACATTCTACCATCAGCGCTATCGGGCCAGTCTAATATTTAAATGCTTTATCATATCTATATTTTTTTATTTAGAGCCATAAATCAGCATGTTGCTGTCAAACAAATATTTTGCACGCGTAACCTGCATGCATATTATTTTTATAATACACAAAATGGGAATGAAGATAATTTATTTTTTAAGTAAATATTTGTATGCTTTCCTAAGAAAATGTAATTGTTTTAGCTAGAAAGTTTAATGTGGAAAAAACATATATGTTTTGACTGTAGCCATTGGGTATTATAGATTAGAATAGTAGGCTCTGTACTATGTGTCGTACCATGTCAACGCCATGCCAGTGCGGCAAATATCATCATCATCATACCAGCCATTAGAAACCCATTGCTAGTCTTAAGCCTCTCCAAGAAAAGAGGGTTTTTGCCCATAATTACCGCGCTGTGCGAGCGTGTTGGTAATCACAGAACGCATCTATCGCGACGAGAATGCTACCGCCCATCTCCGCCTTGTGCATTTGAGCTGCACTGTTTCGGGTGGCTATACCGCCTTTGTCACCCCAGTGCAGCGGGGAGAACTATTCTATTCTGCCGGTACCTAACCGCACTTATAGGAAAAACGGAGTATTGCGTAAATAAATATATATATATATATATATATATATATATATATATATATATATATAAATATTATATTTCTTCTATATAATTAATCTAATCTTTTTTACAACATGCATACAATCTGTGTGATAGTAAGCGTCACTGCAGCCTGCAGATTCTCGAAATATCACAAGGATATCACTAACGCGTTGCCAATCTTGTGCTTGCAGATATTATATCACATTAGCCAGTAATTTTACTGCTTCTTTCTTCAAATCAGAATACAGCCATGCGAACTCTAATATTTGCCATTAGAAATAGCTGAGAGTGAGGAACCAATGCAGGCAACCCTTGTGTGAGGTCCACCTCATGTAGTTTACATTTATATGTTATAAAGACAGAGATATAGAAAGATACAACAAGTTTGTTCTGAATGAGGATCGAACCTTCAATGCACAAGGTAGAGACACCTAGTAAGAGACCTAATAAGCGATCGCGTCTGTCAAAGTTCGCATTAAAAATAATAATAATAAAGTCCCGCAATACTTCATATATTGACCTGACTCCATGGTAAATCGCTTAAATCACTTACGTTACGACGTAAGATTACAGAGGAATCACAAATAAACTACTTAAATACATATATTTAAAACATAGAGACAGATCAAACACAAAATATCATCATATATTTTGTGGGATTCAAACCCACGACTCGTGACGCACAAGATAGGAGACTGGCCGTTTGCGCCATCAGGCCCGTTGGCGTCGATTAGTGCCATTACTGTATTTTTTTCCGTGAGAGGTCTCTTGAAACCATATATCAGACCTCAGTAATACGTATCTCGTATTTTCCGCACAGACATATTTCAGCGGCCACCACGTTGAAAGCACCGTGAAGTTTTGGCAAATTTTGCCCCTTTCATTACCCGATTTTGGCGCGGTGCCAGCAGCTTATGCAAAGCATATAAGGCCTTAAGAAATCGTAGTAAGGTTCAATTTTGTTGGCTTTATTTTTTCAACGCTCACAGAGCGATCGCTACGGCTGAGTATTGACGGCTCGGCCTTTGTAGCCAAAGTTATCAATGAACTGCAATTAATACGGATTGAGTGTGAAATGTCTAGAGAAATGAACACATTTAGCGGGGTACAGTTTGAAAAGCGTTTGTTTTATTCGTTTATATGCATGTTGAGAGGAAAATGAATGTGTATACTTAAAGAAAAAAATGTATACATTTTTTTAATGTTTTGCTTAAATTATTCTTTTAGCCGATGTTCAAGCAGAAGGTCAGAAGAAGGCCTCTGCTTGTGGCCAGATCAGCTCCATGTAGCTTAGTGTATTTCTCTACACCATCAATACTGAAATCTGGTTCTAGTATTTCAGTCGCCTCTTGCGACGTTTTGCGAGGGGGTACTTTTCTACTCACCCGGTACCTCATAGCTAACTTGAATGGATAGATAGACATGAACGAAGAATATGTAATAGGGCAGTTGGATGTATAAAAATAAAATAAAGTTAATTATATACTAATATTATATATGTCCATATAATAATAAAATTACATATATAAAAATACAACAATTATACATTATTTTACAAAATAAACACATATATATTGAATTAATGAATACTGTAGCCTTCTGTTCGATCAATCATTATAGTGTCAGGATACTCAACATCCGCTTAAATGTGATGGGGATGCTGCTGCCCATTCTCGCCCTGTACATTTGAACTGCGCTGTTTGGGATGGATATACCGCCATCTGTCGGTTCTAGAACCTCAGTCGCCTCTTACCACACCTAGTGCAGTGGGAGGTACTATACTACTCTGCCGGTACCTCGCGGCAAATGTAAAGTAGATAATAAACTTTCTAACAAGCGAATAGAAATATCTCTTTAAATAAAGATGTATAATACACGAATCTTTTCTAAAACGCTATGAAATTTTTAAGAACTTACTTTACAACTATCTCTTCGAGACAACAAATATCTCTGAGATTTGCTTTAAAGAATAACTTTACCTAAAATATTTTACCCGACTTGTTTACTCTTTATTCCTGTTTTCGAGAGTATTAAGGACCGGTTTCTTTTTAGTTATGTATCAAAAATCATTTATTTATAGCAACGAACTACCGTTCTGCATTTGTGTAAGTTCCTGGATTTTAATTAGTGTATGTGGAACAACATTGCCTGCACCTGCATTGGTACCTAAGTCTCATCTATTTTTACCATCAATTAGTTGTCCATAATTTGCTGTACTCCGGTTTTAAAGATGAGAGAGGCAGATTTATAATGATAAATGGTAAGGTGATATAATATCTTCAAGTCACAAGGTTGGCTACGCGCTAGTGATATCCTTATGATATTTCAAGTGTACATAGGCGTTTATTACCACGGTAGATGTATACGTGTTTGTCGACCTGGTTTAATAAAAAAAAATACACAAATATTTTTCTTTACACACAATTCAGTCAGCACATACGCAACACAAATAAATAGCTCAGGTTTCTATTTTATTATCAGTATCAGTCAATAAACGGGTCGTCAGTATGAAATATTTTGAAATGTATCGAGGAATTGTTGGAAATGTCAATTTTGGATATTTGATTCGTAAACAAATTGCATATTCATGTGTATGCTCAAATTCGTTCTGTGCTTTGGTGCTTTGAAAATCTTGGGTAATCCAGAATTCTGCGAAAGACTATGATTTCTATTTTACCTATTTATGATTTTAATCATATTGTTTAGGACTGTATTGAGGAGCTTAGTTTTATGACTCACCTGGTGCAGGCAGACTACACATGATAGATGACATGATTATTATAAATTTAATGATATACTTCTAGTTATGGAATTATTATTGTTTTAATTTATTAATTAAAAACCTACCTAAATAAAAAAAACATTCTGAATTTGAATTAAATCGATCGTAGGTCAATATCATTTTAAACACAGATAGTATTTATTTGTAAATGTGCCTATGCGATTTGCCAGGAATTGTTAACTACAGGTTTTTTATGATTTTGATAAATACATATATATTTTAATAAGGTAATAAATACAAAAGTAAAATAGTACCTCCCTATGGCTTCGGCGTCATATGAGGCAATAAGGATACAGTAACCGAGAGATTGTGGTTTGTCTATTCCAAGTAGCGTCACAAGGCGGGAATAGACAGTAATACCTTCAGGAGAAGTTACGTCCGTCCAGCAAATATGTGCAAAAATCTTCTGGATAAGACTAAGGACCTGAGACCAGAAGTAAAACTTCTAAGGTGCCATGATGATAATGATGATGATTTATTATTATGCACATCCCAAAGCAAATAGACACTTAAATGGTTCCTGATTGCAACTAGAAAGTGATGTAAAAAGATTTACTAAATATATGTGGTATACTTTCTAACTGTCAAACAGAAATTGTATACAAGTTTGACAACTGCAACTTATAACAAGCTTTGAAGTATTATGGAATATTCACAACCACTCATCAATCCATAAAAATAGTTAAACATTATCAGACAATTTTGATTTCAATCCCCAACTAATACAGTTCACTGTCAACTGGACAATCTTCACAGATTTTGATTGTACCAACATTGTACATCCACTTCTTAACGATGAAGCAAACGATATAGCAGCTTCAAATTGTCTCCTTTGTGTCGATAAAGACCAATTTTGGAAATACCACAATGGGTATAAGATTGCTCCCTGAGATTCAATGAGGTAACTTATATAGTTATATTTTTGACTGGAACAAGTAATTTCAGTTGAGAGATTCAATATATCTATCTTATATTGAGCTAAGTACTGCGAAACGCGGAGTTCTCGTCTCTATTTGCAATTCAGGAATGAAACATCATTATCATCGTATTAGCCATAAAAACCACTGCTGGACCAATTTGAATATTTTTTCATTTGTTTGTGTGGCGACTTGGATGGTGATTTAAAACCTGCCCCAACAGATGACATGACAGTCAGTATCTGGATTATTTATGTTTTTTACTACTGGAGGCCTAAATAACTTAGATTTACAAATCTGTCCAGCAGATAGCGCTGCAGTCCGTATCTAGGATATATATCAGTATAACGTCTATCACAACAGAGGAATATCAATTACTTTGTTTTCTGACGTTCGTAATATAAATGCTTTAAGTGACATACCATGGAGTTAGGTTAGGATATGCAATGTATAGGATATTGTGGGAACCTTTCGTGCCGTTAGGTACCTTCAGAATAGAATAATACCTCCCACTGCACCAGGTGTCGTAAAAGGCGACTAAGGTACCAGAACTGACAGGTGGCAATTATGGGCAAAAAAACTTCCTTTTCTATGTCCAGTAGTGGACTTTGAAAGGCTGGTATGATGATAATTTTTTCCTCTTTATTGAATTATTTAATATTTTTAAAGGGAATTTTGAATACAAAGAACATACAGATGTTATTTTAATGGCAATATATTAATTCGAGCAAACAAGTATCATACGAATGTGACCCGACATTGCAGAGAAGAGGCGGGTCACATTTCTGGATTGTTTGCAAACCTGAATAAGATCAAGATCATTTGAAGAGAAATTATAGAATATTTGTTGAAGTTAAACGTAATTATTTAGTTTTTGCGTTTGTATTCGTAAACCGGAACTGCGTCTGCGTACATCATATCAACTGTGGGACGTCCACTGCTGGACAGATACTTCCTGAAGTGATTTTCAATATGATCGCTTGTAAGGCAGACCGTCTGTCTTCCTTATGGGTCTACGTACCCTGTATAGTTTATGGTCTCCAATATTTTTAAAATAAAAGCATATTACCAGTTGAATTTACGTTGTCTGGCCTGATGGTGTTGATGGTAGTGATCCTATCTTATGCGGCAAAGGTCTTGGGTTCGATCTCAACTCAGAACAAACTTTTTTAAAAATAGTTTAAACTTATGTTGATAAGAATAGATTTTTACTAAGGCTTTAATATGAATAATTAACGCGTAAATGTTAAAAAACATTAAACTAATATCTTGTTAGAGTAATAAATATAATACAGTAATAACACTCATATTTTTTAGAGTTATGTATATATTTTTAGTGTATATATCTAGTACATAGTACACATAATAGTAAATACACGTTGCTGGAAACCACCCGAAGTTTCGGCAGTGCATTAAATTTGACTCTGTGATTAACTGATTCTGGCAGCACGCCAACTTTTGCACAGGGTATTGTTATTAAGTAGTTTGGATGAAAGTCATGACGTTTTATAACTACATATACTTTTAATGTATACAGAGTATAAATATATTGACGTGACAACGTCTTATAAATTGGTTTGCCGGGTGACACTTCAA
>JACJUM010003317.1:1137783-1155321 GCA_020976665.1 Heortia vitessoides | reverse complement strand
ATCCATTCATACAAACTTTCCCGTTCATAATATTAGTAAAATAAGCAAGGTTAAAATATTCGTATCCGAGTTCACACAGGAATAAAAAACAATCAAGACCATTTTAAAAAGAAATGTTGTATGCGTGAAAGAGTAAACAAAAAGTTGAAATCACAAAAACCAGCGCTCGTCGAGTGTCAGCCGTAAGTGGGATGTAACAATAGAGCCTCTCGGGGACTCGACTCAAAAACACTGGGATTTAGAGAATGAAAACAGTGCCTGCAACACTGCGTCTTTATCAAATGTACAGTGTGTCAGTTATATTTTATCAAAGGAAGAACACATCTTCAATTAGGTTCTCCCTTTGATTTATAAGATCATGTCCGAGCTATCAACATCTTTACATTCATTGGAAGTCTTCTTGCTGGAGATCCCCAAGAAAAGGGGAATTTGCTCATAATTGCCACACGACTCAAGTATGTTGGCATTGGCAAAGCATAACTTTCACGACGGGGATGCTGCTGCCTATAGGGTGGGGCTAAGCATTTGAGCTATACTGTCTCGGAGTAGATGTATCGCCATCTGTCGGTTCTGGTAGCAGAGGGAGGTTACTGTTATATTCTGCAGATACCTTAGAATGTCCTCATATCCGAGTGTCTTGTCATTATTTCGGCAAGACGCCTCATAACGTCAACCCACTCGTAGTTTAAGCCACACGTAGTTCAAGTCGGTTTTATACCACAGCGTATTTATCCCAGATGCCCTACCATCCGCACTCACAGTAACTAGGCTTCGAGCACTCACCGGTAAGTGCGTGATATCCTCCCACATAGTGCAGCTAGGTGCAATCCATCCTTTTTAAGATCCTTCCAAACGATGGCCACTCAAGCCGTAGTCCGTGATTAGAAGCAGCATTGAGTGAGTGCCGTCGGTTTTCGTTCGGACTCTGAACTTTCCCACACCAGAGTTTGCGGGAAGACTGAACTGGTGTAAGAGTCAACAAAAAATAAGTTCATCTAAAAAAAATAAGTTACATTTGAACTGAGCGACCAAAGTCTTATCATCTAGATCCTATTAATACCTTAGTACAAACAGGACTTAGTAAAGGAATCATATTGGGCATCGTCGAAGAGAATTTACTGAACCACTAAGTAAGGTGCTCACTGACAAGAACCGTAAACTCAATGTCTGTGCCATAATAGGCATTGACAGATCAGATTTGTAGCGAGTTTCTCAATCAATAGATATCACAAACCATCATGATTGTAAGTATCCGCACACTTAAAGTCCAATCAGGAGTACAGTAACGTCTTGGAGGAATTCCCTTCCGCAATCGCTTTAAATGTGGAATCAGATCACACAAGTTTTCTCACTTGTTTTTGGAGGCGTCCAAAAGCTACAATAGCGTGCCTCTGTGACAGAAATAGGTTTTTTATCATTACTGATCTTTGTAAGATAAGGAACGACTCAAACCCGCATCTTTCCCATACCTAATGCTAATGCTGAAGGTTATTCATTACCTTTACAGTAAAATGTCAAACTTTTCTTTAATTATAACTTAATCGATAAACGTGCATACATTCCGCGTGATAGTAAGCGTCATCGTAGCTTATAGATATTCGTGTCTTCAAGGATATCACTAACACGTTGCCAAACTTATGAATAAAAAATGTTACTGGGTAATGTCACATTCGTTTTATGCCAGTAATTTCACTGCCTTTATCACCATTTAAACAGGTACACAGCAATGCGAACTGCTTAGCGGCAGTAATAGGCAAGCGTGAGGTATCGATGTAGACGACCTCTGTATGAAGTCTGTCTCTACTGAATGTTTTAGTAGATAAGGTAATCTGCACTTGACCTTGACCTTTGAATCTGCCCCATTTTGTAGTGATACTAATTTTGTCACTCCTAAAATCGATAGCTAAAAACAAACCTTTTCTCATTAGTATAACGGCTTGAGGTGTTTCCCTAGGGGAGGCAATGAATTCCCAGTTTTATTATGTTTGCCCGGACGGTGAGACTGGGGCCGGCTATTTTTATCAGTGTTCCGCAATTAGGTTAAATACGTTGTATTTTTTTATGACAACATGACTGTTCCGTGTTACATTTCTCTTTTCAATTTTGATTTCGACATTACTGTATATGTTTTTTAAATAAGCAATGGCGTTATGCTTATTTTTGTAAATTATTATTAAGCCTTATTGCATGAACAACAATATAAGCTAAAAAGAAACTGGGAGGCCATAGACAACAGCATTCCGATTCATTTGAAGCTAGACTATGCGATTGACACCACGTCTTGCGAGCCCAGCGCTCCAATATGAACTTAATTGCCTTTTTTATGATATGAAGTCATCAAACAAGCATACGGTCTGCTTGATGGCAAACGTGACCACAGTCTATAGACACTCGTGTCATCACAAAGATAACTAGTGTGTGGCCAATCTTGTAAACTGGAGATACAACGCTACATTTACCCAGTAATTTCAATGCCCCTCTCACCCTTCTACCGGAACACAACAACGTGAACATTGTTATTTGGTGGTAGAAATAGGTGTGAGGTATCAATGCAGGCGATCTTTGTAAAATGACTACCTTCCGTTTTTTGAAGAGGCCTAAGTAGCTCTAATGTCTAATTTTTAGCTAACTGCGAATAGTTTGGTTCAACTTGAGAGATTGGATTGTTTATATCTCAATTTATAGTCGTAATATATTTTTCACGATAACCATAATTAAAGTCAGTTAGTTAAAACAGAACAACGTCTGTATACGTCTGTGTCTGCCATTTGTACATTTTCTAATATGTTAGACAATAAATTTTAATATATAAATAATTAAATACATCTACAACAAATAATCCTTCTCGTTTGAGAAGATTATTAGGTCATAAATGCCAACCCAGTAGGTTTGCAGAGCGTAGGTTCCCGACTGGAATAATGCTGTCCATACCTGTCTTTTATCAATAAAAACATGAGTTATTCCTCATAGAAAGGTCGGATGCATAGGTCCTCACTCTTTCCTATTTCTACCGCCAAATAGCAGTGTTCACTTTGCTGTATTCCAGTATGAAGGGTGAGAGAGGCAGTGAAATTTCTGAGAAATGTGACATAATAGTTGTAAGATTGGCCACGCGCTTTAGATAACTTTGAGATATACTGGTGTCCATCGCGGCTGCCACGCGGACTGTATGCTTGTTTGTCGACTTGATATAATAAAAGAAATAACTTTCGCCGATTCAGTGACTTAGTAATTTAATGGTACCTCACAGCTGATTACATAGTACAGTATAGTATCTCGAGTCGAAAGTTTTCGGCTAATGTGTATTACCAGCGATGAATTATGGCAGCGAAACGTGGTCTCTTGCCATTGGCCTTCTCAGCCAACTCAAAAGAGCTTAACGAGCTATGGAGAGGGAAATGCTCGGAGTCTCTCAGCGCGATCGAATCAGGAATGAGGAGATTCGTAACAGAACTAAAGTTACCGACATTGCCCGGCGGATTAGTAAGTTGAAGTGGCAGTGGGCAGGGCATTTGGTACGAAAAACCGATGATCGATGCAGTCGTAAGGTTCTGGAATGAAGACCACGTACCGGCAAGCGCAGTATAGGGCGTCCACCCGCAAGATGGACAGAGGATCTGACTGAAACCGTAGGATCGCGCTGGACACAGGCCGCATACAAATGGTCCTAATGGAAATTCCTTGGGGAGGCCTATGTCCAGCAGAAGACGTCTTATGGCTGATATATTGATGATGATGATGATGATGATAATAAAATTTTCATGCATGTTTGGTAATCTATTCAGTCTATAGGTTTAATGATAATGGCCGATTTAAAACTCCCAAAGCCGAATCTCCAAGCAGTCGAGGTCCGACATGACGGGAATTTTTAATACTATCTATTGATATTTGTACTATCTCTTCTATGTATACTGTTCCTTAATGGGTTTGAGGCAATCGGATAACTGAGTTAGTCGAAAATTTATTTAGTTAAAAAGTTTATCTAATTTGTATTAGCAGGAGTAAATTCCACTTCTTCAAATTTAAATTTTATTTAGTTCATCGTACTTGCCCGTAAAATATCTGATGATTTTAATGATTTCAAGTAAAAAGGACAGTTTAAAATCATCAGATCAGCGATCTAAAGTCCACATATTGGACATAGGGTTACCTGCCCAAAGTTAGGGGGTTGTGCCCATAATTGCCGCGCTAGGCAGGCGTGCTGGCAATCACAACTTCGCGACGAGGTTGCCGCTGTCCATCCCCGCCCTTTTACTATAGTTGTTACTACACTAAGTTTAAGCTGCGCTTTTTTAAATGGATATACCGCCGTACGACGGTTTCGGTACCTCAGTCGTCTCTTACGATACTGGGTATAAGAACAGGTACTTTTTTATTATTTATTATTTTCTTCTTTCGACGCATTAAAATTTGAAGTTTGTTGATGATGATGCCTAGTTTACGCTGTTGTTGTTTCGATTAATATTTATGTACATTATATTTGCATGTATTGACTACTTTTCATTGGCTATCACTCTGAAAAAAAAAACGATATTACTGATTAATATAAGTTGAAACGTGAATTAAAAGTCTCGGACAGAAAATTCCTACTAAACAAAGTAGTTTGCGTAATAGTGATTTTGACTCGAAAGAAGTCAGAGTCGATTTTATTGCATCGATAGAAGTGCCCAATTGATGTGCTCTCCGCATAATGTATGGTTGAAAATCGCGGAAATAAAAACGAAAATTAGGTGCAATGTTGCTTCTGAAGTTTTCTATGCTCATAACTCAAACTTAAGTAAATAAATTACAAAAAACACATTAATAGCAACTTTTAATCGCCAACCAAAAGTCGTGATGTACCGCGAAGAGAAGAGTAGAATAAGTACCTCCCCCTGCACCAGGTGTCGTAAAAAGCGATTGAAGTACCAGAACCGACAGACGGCGGTATACCCATCCGAATCAATGCAGCTCAAATGTACAGGGCGGGGATGGGCAGCAACATCCCCATCGCTGCAATGCAATACTGCGCTCTACGATTGCCAACACGCTTGCCCAACGCAGCAATTGTAAAGTCATAAGGGTCAGAGCTATTTTTTGTTTACAGTTTTATTATAATACAAAGAATGTTATATTAAAATGGGACCTTAATAGTTTTTGAAGGGATTGCTTTTGGAGATATTTAAGTGCTCTATTTCAATTTGATCGATTTATTTCATCATACCAGCCATAGAAATCCACTTTTGGACATATACCTGCCCAAGTTCCAGGGATTTTTGCCCATAATTACGCTTTAAAGGCGCGGTGGCAAACGCAGAAGGCAATTTTGTGACGAGGATACTGCCTCTATCCTCACCCTGTCGAATTTAAACAGCGCTGCTTCGGATGAATTCACTGTTGTCCCTCTTTTCCGGAACCTTAGTCGCCTCTTATGACACCTGGTACAGAGGGAGTTACTATTCTTCTCCGCCGGTACACCACGGCTCTATTTAAATGAAGACAATTTTGAAATATGTCTATATATATCTTCTTTATGCTTTCACGGATAAAATGTTGAAACTTGAATTTGGAATGTATGCGCTACGAGTAATAAGCTAAGGAAAGGCTAAACGTTTGGTCTCGGAAAATCAAAAATTCCATTGCACGTAAATATGAGTTTTTCAGTCTAAAACTTGGCTTGTAGAGAGATTGAACATCAGGTTAGAGCAAAAAATCTCCATTTGATCCCAGAAAAATTAAAAATCCGTCTTACAATAATAAATCTGATAAAGTTACCCAGTAACTTCACTGCCTCTCAACGGTATTGTAGTTTTCCTTTTTTTTACTAAGCCAGGTCGACAAGCAAGTATGTAGTATGTATTTCCACCACTGCTATTTGGCAATAGAAATAAGTAAGGGTGACGTATTAATGCAGGTGACATTCGCATGAGGTCTACCTAATGAGTATGGGATTCCGTCAAATCCTGACTTCGCGTCAGGTGACCATCTCAATTATACTAGATCGAAAAAAAATTTAGAAGCCAGATTAATACAAACAAAAATGACAAGTCGAATTGAGAACCACTTTTTGAAGTCGGCGTAAAAAACTTGCCAGGTTCCCTGTAGCTATTTATTTTTCAAGGAGCCTTAATCTAAATCTGCCACCACCACACCAGCGCGGCGATTCGAGTTTACATAAACATAAGGTGTCTCCGAACTTTTAATTAAAACACGAATCCACCGTAAATATACAGCGGGGTCTCGTACATCCCTAATAGACTGCAATATCTGAGGCCCTTTGGGCCCGTCGCTGCGCGAAATGTAGGGTTATTTTACTCTCAATTCTTGGTGATTTTCGCGTGATTATCTTGGTTCTTGTTCAAAATCATTTGTTTATCTCTTCTGTTAATAGTGTTCGTATGAGATACTTACAATCTATGTCACAAATGAAGTAGACCTCCTACAAAGGTTGTTATTTTTACCACCAAATAGCAGTGTTCGCATTGCTGTGTTTCGGTTTGAATGCTAGTGATAGATGTCATTGTGATATTACGAAGTCTATTGGCGGCGGTTACGCTAACTATATCGCGGATAGCATACTTGATTGTTGACCTGGCCTAATAAAAAAAAGCTACAATACCGTGGAGTACTGATAGAGTAGGTTAGCACTTCCCTCTATACCAGAGGACGTAAAATTCGGTCGGTACCGGAACCCACAGATAACGATATTTATCTATCTGAAACAGCGTAGTCAAAATACATAGTGACGGGTTTAATAGTGCAGATAGTAGTAATTCTATCTTGTGTGCTAAGTGGAGGCTCTATCCCCATCCAGGGAAAATATTCACACGATGATATTTATATGTGTTCTGTGTTTGGGTGTAAATACGAGTATATGTATTTAAGTAGCATATTTGTGATTGCTCTGTTGCTTGACGTTTGTAACACAAGAGCTTTATCCTGGAGACAAGTCAATGTATTAGATGTAATCTGATTTTATTATTATTTTAATTACATTGTAATAGGCAGTAGCATTACCGTCACGAACTCGAACGAAAAAATCCCGCTTTCTTAGAGAGGCCTATGTTCAGCAGTAAACTCCAATGACTGATATGATGATATCATAAAGAGTATAGTGATTCATTAATACTATAAATATAAAGAAATAAAGTGATTGATATTATTACAAAAGTTGGAGGTAAACTTGGAATTAGCTGGACCGATTAACGGGACTTCAACTAGCGGATAGCTTATGTAACAAAGAGTAACTTAGGCCATATTAATATATATTATTATTACGCAGCAAAGGGCGTCCACCCGCAAAATGGACCAACGATCTGACTAAAACGTCCCTGCAGCCTAAAGACGGTCGTAATATCACAAGGATATCCAGTTGCCAGTTATGTTGCTTGAAGATTATGACTATGTCACATAATCCACTAATTTTAATGTCTCTCTTAGCGCTCAAACCGGAACAGCAATGCAAATACTACTTTACTATATTTAGCGGTAGAAATAGACAAGAATGAGGTTCCAATGCATACGACCTTTGTAGTTGTTGTCTTCCTCATGTAGATATGAATATCGAAGCAATTAAAAGCCTGTTATAGCAGCATATTCGTTTCACTCAGGCAGCTGTCAGTATTTTTGACCGGCACACGATAATCTGATTATTTGATACAGCACCGTGTCGCCCGGGTATCCAGGCAGATTGTGAGTGGGATTATCCGACAAATCCCGGATCCGCCCGCTGATTCCTGCCTGCGTATTGACGTCGAATAATATGCGGCTTATTACACAGATTGATGCAATTAATTTAAAATGTAGTTAACGGGATTAACGTCATGATTTCATCGAAAACAATTGAATTCAATTTTTTTTATCAAATATGGGCTAAGCGAATGTTTACTTATAACTCGAAGATACTATACAACTTTACCCAGTGATTTTTCTGCCTCTCTCATCCTTCAAACTGGAACACAGCAATGCGAACACTTCTGTTTGGCGGTAGAAATAGGTGATAGTGAGGTAACTAATGTCGACAAATCTGTATGAAGTCTGCTTCAGTTTTTTTTCGCCACCGAACAAGAGAGATGGATGATTATTTATATTTTTTTTAATATTATCCTTTTTATACGTGTTCCATGACTTCCAATGAACAATCGTAATACTGAATTTCATTCGAATAACTACAAAAATAGGAAATCATATAAACTTTGCACCATCGTTTTACCTTTTTAAAGAGTGAATTTCCAAAAGTCCTTTCTTAATGTTCCACTACGCTATAAAAAGAAACTTTGTTCAAAATGTTATGTTTCCAACCTTAATCATTTTGGCCCTGCGTTAATATGTTTATCAGTCAAAGAGCTTCTCTTTTCATACAGATAGATTATAATGCGGATTTTTTTTAAAAAAACGTGCAACGTTTTAAAGATCTACTCATACTAATAATATCAGATGTACCGAGAAGAGTACCGAGAACATAGGAATCACAAATGTACTACTTAAGATACATATATTTAACACCCAGGCACAAAACAATCATAAATATCTTTTTTTTTTTTCTAGGTGGGGATCGAACCCAAGACCTTTGGTGCACAAGATAGGATCACAACTATATGCGCTATAGGGCCCGTCGGGATTTTTCCAATTATTATTCAGCAACACACTTACAATACAAGAACGCGTTCTCAAAGTATGTTTTGGAATAAGAAGGATACGTAATTACGGAATGTCCCCGGGGATACGAGTCAAGCTTTATCGTCCGATACCCGGTTGATATCCGGGTGATATCCGCATACTCGTATTACAAGGGACACCGCGACATGGATTAAGGGACAAAGAGTATGCGGGTCAGCTCGGTAATCGAACGTGGTGGATTTTGTGTTTTCTAATCGGCCCAATACGGTAGCATGTTTTATGAGCTTGGTTTGTATATTAGCTAACTCTATAGACGATGTCCTGTTTTAACTAAACCTATATGTATACCTTATATAAAAGATGTTGCTACTATAAATTGAGAAATAAACTAACATTTTAATTTAAATTTCAAAATAGTGAAATCATGAGTAAGGTTATAAAATATAATGTACTTTGGTAGCAAAATAATTCAAACTAATTTACTTAAATAATGTTATGGCCGGATTTTAAATTACCTTATTTCGTTTTAATTTCCTAGATTAGACCTAAAGGCTCGAATAAATCTCGCGTCAAGTATAAGCTTTAAAAAAAATACAAACCAAAAACCAGAGCAAGGCAATTTAAAATTAGCCGGCTCAGAAAGAAATATTTCTCAACCCAATTTTCTGCACGAAACATTTTAATTCTTTTCCCACCAACTCGATGCGAAGTGCATTAAACGTCGCCATTTTGTGACCGCATTCTGTCGAAGAAAAAAAGATGGTGGTTTCAACATGGCCGACCAACTTTAAGCTGGTGATAGTTATCGTTCAGAAACTAAGTGGAAATTAATTTGAGGGGGCAGTTTGCTACTAAATTCCTTACTTTTTCCTTAACAGCAGGAAACAATTTTATTTTCTACACAAACGATTTAACCTTGGGGCGCGGTGTTTTGTATTAACGGTTGTACGTGCCAAAAATACTGCAAGTGATTTTAGAAAATTTAATGCTATAATATCCTTTAAATTCATACCAATATAATGATTTAATTGTATTGCCTGTCTGCTAATTAGGTTTTCACAATCAAGCGGTTGGACGGATTATTTTAAAATTTGGCTTATAGATTGCCTAAACTTTAAGAAAGCGCAAAGTTTTATTTTTTTAACGCTCTAGCGGAACTTTTTATAAATACATGCAGATGTCCTGTCAATAAGCAAATTATTATTAAAGGCCTGATTTAAATCACTCATGGAATGTATATTTACCTACTATTTATAAGGAAATATAGTAAACTATTAATCGTATCTTGAAATTCAATGAAATTACTGGGCAATCATCATCATAGTAGTTGTAAAACGTCCACTGCTGAGTTGGCCCTGTATTTCGGCGCGGCGGGCGAGCGTGCTGGTCATCGCAGAACGTAGCTACACTATTTCGGACCTCATGTTCGGCTCGGCAACAGACATGTGCATATTTGAGGTAAGGTGCAATTTAATTACATTTCTTTATAAATAGCTCCCTGTGTATTCTAGGAAAAGAAACATATTTTTTTCAGCAATAAATTTCTTCATTATTCCCTTAATTCCAGAGGCAGGCAAATATCATTTCCCGCTTAGTCATTGAAATGCTATCATTTGTCTCCCTGAAAAAGCAGGCGCCATTTTAACGGGGCCTCCACAAAAGGGTCAGAGGTCATTTGCATTTTTTAAATTTGGTGTTCGTTACAAATGTAACGTTCTATTAATTATTTGATGTTTCAGTGAAATAGGGGAGACTGAAGATGCACAGTTAATTCTAGTAATATTCCACCGGCCAGGTGACGCAAATAGTAGTGATCCTGTCTTGTGCGCCAAAGGTCGTGGGTTCGATCCCCACCCAGGACAAATATATATTAATGATAATATTTATGTTTGTTCTGTGTCTGGATGTTAAATATATGTATTTAAGTATAATATTGTGTTTTCTCTTTTTAAGCTTTTAGCGACTTACAATGGTATCGGGTCAATGTATGTGATGTTGCGGGAATTAATTCATTAATATTGAGGATTTTTAAAACAAACCAAAAATGTAGTAATATTTTATTTGACACACTTAATATAATATTGCAATAAATACGCTAATTACAAATTTATCATATCTGAAAGTATTCTTTGATTATATTCTTTATTTTAATATTTTAAAATATCAAAATATACAAATAAAACATAAACGACAATCCGCCATTGAATCACGTGGTGTGATCGAATCACGCCAATTTTGAATTGGCTTTGTTAATTTAATATAATTGAATACAACTTTATTCAAACTTATTGGGTCTTATTGCTGTCCTACGTACAGAAGATCACCTGGAGGCGCAAAGTGTGGTATATCCATCCCAAATAACATAGAATAGAAAATATGCGGGTATAAGCCACCAGGTCTACATTGCAACACAACTGTCAACTAGAACTTCGCAATTATGAGTAAAATCATATTATTATTTGGAAGGCTTTTATTTCCAGCTGTAGAATCCTACGACTGATATGGTAAAAAAGTTGATAAAGTAAAAAAATATAATAAAATCTCACACATCTCTACCTTAATCTAACTCCGAGATTAGCACTTTAGGTATAGCTTAAAGCACAGATATCAGACAGAAAAGCGAACATTACAATTACAAATATCATCCTCATAACAGCCATTAAAAGTCGACTGTTGGACATAGGCCTCCCCAAGAAAGGGGGTATGTTACCCATAATTGCCGCGCTGGGCAAGCGTGTTCACAATCGTAGAGCGCAGCTTTCGTGACGGGGAAGGTGTAGCCCATCCGAGCCCTGTATATTTGAGTTGACTTTTTTGCATGAATATACCGCCTGTATATTTTGTGTTTGTTCTGTCATCATCATCAACATCACACCAGCTATTAAAAGTCCACTGTTGGACATAGGCCTCCCCAAAATATAGGGACTATTGCCCATAATTGCCGCGGTGGGCAAGCGTGTTGGTAATCGCGGAGCGCAGCTTTCGCAACGGGAGAGACATAAAGGTGATTGCGCATGCGCTACAGTACGACATAGCAGAGACACAAACAACCGACGTCTACATCAAGATTAAATGCGCAGAAGACTGTCATGCACAAAGATGCGTGACAATTGCTTTACATATTTAGGCGGGTCCACGTGGAGATCCACGCAATATTAAAACAAACAAACAATAACACTTAGAATAAAGGAAGGTTCAGACCAATTAACTTATATGATTAAATCCTTACACTTTATCGTTAACATTCTCAAACTAACGACACTATACCACCATCAATCGTCATCATGTCACTCGCTTCATCATGCAGTAATTATATCTGTAATGACATCCGCACTCAAACCATCAATCTTCATCAATCCAAATCGATGGACTGAAGCCTACCGTGTAACCCAGAGGCAACATCGTGGAAAAAATATAATGCTCCCAAAAAGATCTTTTAGAAATCCAATTTATTCCTTGTATTGAGAATGTAAATAATTCGTGATATAAAGAAGGAAATCTTCAAAGGGAATTCGCTATAAGCGTCGGTAATTATTTGCTGACGAAAATGTATACATTATACTAAACTTGGTACTGTGCCCATTTAATCAACAAAGGTATTTTATGAATTGGATTTTTTAGATCCAAATAAAAAACATAATTTTCACGTTAATTTTTTTTTTAATTGGATTTTAATATAATTCATGCTCTGTAAGATACTAACAAAGTAAAATAGTATCTCCAACTGTATTCTAAGAAGTAACTGAGATACCCGGAGTCGACAGATGGCGATATATCGTAATCATTATCATTATATCAGCCATAGAAAATCCACTGTTAGATAGAAGCCTTCCCAAGGTAGATGGGTATTTTGCCATACGCGCATGATAGCAACTCCGCGACAAGCATGCTACCCAACCCCAACCTGTGGTATTTAAGCTGCGCTGTTTCGGATGGATATACCGCCATCTGTCGGTTCCGGTATCTTAGTCACCTCTTACAACACCTGCAGGGAGAGGTACTATTCTATTCTCCGGTACCCCACAGCATTATGGGTAGTCTAAATACAACAGGGCCGGGATAAGTAGCAGCAAAATGTTAACCGACCTTATTAGAAATCCCTTAAAAAGTTTATGTCTATCGATGGATAGTATAAACTAATAATAATAAATAAATTTACACGACATTTTATACGTAGACCTAACTCCTAGATAAGAAGTACCTGTATTACCGATACCAGACAAAACAGGTATTATAAATATAATTTACTCAATACATATAAATAACACCGAGGCACTGAACAAATCAGCTGCGAGGTGCAGGCAGTGTAGAATAGTATCCTCCTGTACCAGGTGTCGCAAGAGGCGACTAAGGTACCAGAACCGACAGATAGCGGTATATCCATGCAAAAATGTCAGCTCAAATGTACAGGGCGGGGATGGGCAGCAGCTTCCCAGTCGCGAAAGCTGCGCTCCGCGATTACTAACACGCTTGCCCACTGCGGCAATTATGGGCAATATTCCCCATTTTTTGGGGAGGCCTATGTCCAACAGTGGACTTTTAATAGCTGGTATGATGTTGATGATGATGACAGAACAAATACAAAATATACATCATTTAAATATGTTTTTCTTGGTAGGGATCAACACCACGATATCTGGTGCACGAGATACGATCACTACCATCTGTCCCATCAGGCCCTTCACTGACTTGACAAATAAACTTTTTAATCAAGTTTTTAAACCTATCGCCATCTAAATACTTCTATCTAAGTATTTCAATCCGCACTTATCTATTTCAAATTAAAATAAGCATCAGCCAATCAGAATTCTAGAAGGTAAAATAAAAATGCTTAGTTCATTAGTATTTCCCGTTCCATCACTGGACTCCCCTCCCCTCTAGTGCCTCTTATTTGAGAGGAAAGTGGGTGGCCTGGATTCGGCTAAAAGTCCAGCTGCGAAAATGTTCGATACGCTTTCAGTTTGATATATGCATCGGCAAGTTGGTGTCACTCGTTGCTTTTTGAGTTTCAAATGCGAGATGAATCGGAGTCTTACCAAAACATTGTAATTCAAAATTTTCTTAGTTACGCACTATATCAAATAAATAAATGAATTCCTACAACATCTCCTATATTGACCTGATTCCGTGATAAGTCAATTAAAAGCACTTGTTTTACGGACATCAGACAAATCACAAATATACTACTTAAGTACAAATACTTAACACTCAGGCACAGAACAAACATATAAATATTTATCCTGGATGGGAATCGAACCGATGACCCTTGGCGTACAAAACACGATCACTGCCATCTGCGCCATTGGGAACTTTATATATGTGTCAGAATATTTTATTATAGTAAATTGTTATTTTAGTTATCAAATTGCAGTGCCCCGCGGTTTTTCTTGCGTCGTCCCCGTTCCGGTGCGAATAATCCTTATCCTTACCCAGTCCCTACTTCCTTACTAATAAACGCGGAACGTCTGTCTGTTAAGCAATCACACCTAAAGTACTGAATGCATTTAAATGCACGATTACAATTCAATTGTACTCTGCTGGTTTTCCACAGCTTCTCACATATTACTATATACCCTAAACAACAAACTGAAACTTACTGAGTACAGTTAATAATTTCAAACGCATATCTCATATCGCGAAGTTAGTCAAGGCTTAGCACAATATCTCCCGAAACATAGCTCAGCTCGAGCATTCTCCACGGAACAGACGAAGATTTAGTGAGTTATGAGGCATAAAACACACGGGAGAATAGTTTTGCTTCAACTGAAGCGTTTCCTTCAATTATTAAAATAAACATGCAAACTGCTCTATTTTGTTTTTAGAAGGGCCACAGTGCTCCCTAGCTCATCTGCAAAAATATTATGTTATTGTGAAGTGGATAAAATAACTGCGGAAGAAAGATACGCAATTTTAAATACCCCGGTGTCTGAGTATTTAATAAATTTATTAAGAAACTGTTGCATTTGAACAACAATGCTTGGCGTAATCTGACATCTGTCGATTCTGGTACCTAAGTCGCTTCTTACGACACCTGGTACGAATAGTAGTGTTTAAATCTACCTTTCCTTCTACAGGAAAGCCAAATCCCAATAAAAAATTATATTGTTTAGGCAAACTGTAAGGTGTTGTAAGCTATGTTTAGCGTACATGAGGTATATATATATACTTTCATTTGTGGGGTAAACCTTACGCAAAGATCGCCTGCATTGGTTTCTTACTTTCACCTATTTTTACTGCCAAATAACAGTGTTTACATTTGGCGGTATGAATAGGTGTTAGTAAGACATTACGTCTTTGTGATATTGCGGGCGTCAATTGGCTGCAGTGACACTTACTATCACGCGGACAGCATGCTTGTTTGTTGTCCTGGTCTAATAATAAAAAATATATTAAAAAATCTGCACCCTTTTGTAAAGTCATAAAAATACAAAAGTATAAAATTAAAATTTTCATAGACATCGACAGCGAGCACGCTCCAAATATCTCCTGTATGTTTACCCGATAGCTGTCTCATTCCAGGCTCATTGCGACGGTTTGCTTCACAAAATTAATTTCCAAGTCCCGACGTTAATTGAAAGGTGTGCTTAAAAAAACATCGTTCCATGGACACTTTCAAATTATATTTTTACTTAACTTTCCTTTTTAGAAAACGTTTGCACATTTTTTTCCCGTTTCGCTTGCACTTGAGTGTGGATACATTTTTTTTGCGCAAGCACGATTGCTTTATGAAAAACCGTGCATGAGTTCTTTGAGTTTCTTGAAATAACACCTTTTTACTTATTGCCCGGCCATGCAGATAAGTGAACAGGTGCTACATAAGTTCAGACAGAAAGAGAACACAAAGGAAATCAGTATGGAATGATTTTTGATTGGGAACTCTTAATCGTTAATATTTTTTATTTAATGTATATGTTTTTTAAACTTTAAGACAGGAACACTTAGAAACTTGTTCCTGATATTTCCTGTTAGTTTGTTTGGGTTGCGCCCTAGATGGTTTGGATCCACAAATCAACCCGCCAAATGGCGCTGCTGTCGGTATCTAGGTTATACTGCAACTTAACAGCTGGATAGATTCGAATCCATTTTTGTAAATGCAATTAAGTGGGGGTTTGGATGATCTTAATTCACAAATCAACACGGAAGATGGTGTCGCAGTCGGTATCTAAGTTTTTTTAACAGGACTACGTCTATCGGGTCCCCTAGTATATATAACTATTTAAAATAAAGTAACAACTCTATAATATATTTCAGAAAATTAAGTTCAAACGCTCCAAGCTCCACATAGAGCCTGACGCGAAACCTCCATCAAAATATCTTCACCCTTTGCAACCTGTCTGTGTATGCTCAAAGCTTTTGTGTTATATTTGAATACATTTCAAACACAAAGTTGAATATAATTTACATTTTCAGCGCGTTAAAAGTTTGTTCTGAAAACTACATAATATTAAATGGCCGCCACAAACTTCCTACAGCGTCAATCTAAACGCATTTTATTTAAAAACTAAAGTACTAATTTTCATACCCTGTGTGTATGTCTTAACAAAAACCGATGGCTTGTCCGAATTACATTTGAACGAAATCTGTTAATCGTCATTTTAATTGCTATATATATTAATTGTCATTTGGTCAGAAGAGTAGAATAGTAGTTCCCCTGTACCAAGTTCGTAAGAGGTGACCGATAGATGGCGCTATATTCACTCGAAGCAGCGTAGCTCGAATGCAATAGGACGGGGGTAAATAGCAGCCTTTACGATGCGAAGCTACACTTTGTGATTGCCACTACGCTTTCCAAGAGCGGAATTTTGTCCAGCTGTGGATGTTTTGCGGCTGTTATAATGGTAATAATGGTTTTGTTTTATTTTTATTACACCAGGTTGTCCAATAAGCAGACATTCCGCGTCACTGCTTCCTATAAACGCTCGTAATACAAGGATATTACAAAGAATATTATACCACATTACCAAAGTCATTGCCTCTCTCATCTTTCAGACTGAAATACAGCAATGAAAACACTGATATTTAACGGTAGAACTAGGTATGAGTAAGGTACCAATGCAGACGACCTTTTGTATGAAGTCCACCTCAAATTATGATGATTAATTGTCAAATTTTAGAACATCAAGATATCATTTGACTAAATTTTCATTTTACCGAACTATGTCTGGTACATTTTAAAATAACTTTTTGATTTTGGGCGAAGTCTCTATTGAACATTATTCATTTTCCTCATTAGTAAGTTAAGATAGACTACAAATTTCTAAATCAATTTAAATAAACAATAAAATCGAAATGTTAATAAGGCAACTGGTACAGAGGCGAATGTACTTTGAACCAAGTAAAAACAGAAAATGAGAAGTTTTCAAGGAAATGAACTTCAGCTAAAAAAATGTTTAACGTCTTAGCTGGAATACGTAACACTTTAATAAATAATAATTTCCAACTGCTTGTCATTTTACATATTATTATATCAGTCAACTGCTGGATGTAAGCCTCCCCAAGAAAGAGCAAATTTGCCCATAATTGCCGCGCTGTGCAAGCGTGTTGGCATTCGCAAAGCGCAGCTTTCCCGACCGCGCTGCCCATCCCTGACCTGTGCATTTGAGCTACACAGATTCGGATTGTATACCGCTATCTGTCGGTTCTGGTACTTCAGACGCCTCTTACGTCACCTGGCACAGGGGGAGGTATTATTCTACTCTGTCGGTACCCCACTTTACGCAATGAATTTAAAATTCATTTTAGTTTTTGTCATTCCAACAGACACGCTATTGCCGCGATCAGCAGTAATTTCCTCTAACGATTTATTTGTACCGAATCGGGAATTTATTTTAAAGCTACCATCCTTTGTCTTTGTAAAAATGTTACATAACTTTAGTAGCAGATTTAAAGGAAACGCGGAGTTGGCACGACGCCTACAGTTTGCGTTCGGAATTTGTTCCG
>JACJUM010003317.1:1038792-1132783 GCA_020976665.1 Heortia vitessoides | reverse complement strand
GATTGCGGAATGCAGAGGCATTTTGAGTGATAAATTCTCTGACGTATATCCGTGTAGCTCAGATGCAACAGGGCGGGGATGAGCAACAGTATTGCCGTCGCGAAGCCACGCTCTGCGATTGCCACCACGCTTGCCCAGCGTAACAATTATGGGCAAATTTCCTCTTTCTTGTCCATGTCCAGCGAAGGACATTTCACGGATTACAGTAACGTCACCAGTTTTAAATGAATAGGTTACTTTATTATAACAATGTTTAACGTGACATTCTGAATAGCTTGTTTATAACCAAATTAAGACTATTATGCAATGGCTTTGAAACATAGGTTTTTCCATATAGAAAGGTTATAAACTATATATAAATATATAGGTTATAAACAAGCTAACTCGACAAACAAACACTACATACGTCTTGACAGTAAATGTGACCGCCACCTCCAACGTTCGTATATCACAGATATCGTTGCTAACTTAGTGGATTGAAGATAATATATCACAATACCGAACAATCTCTCCCCCTCTTACCCTTCAAACCGGAACACACCAATGCAGACGACCTTTGTTAGAGATCTACATCAAGTATTTGTTTCTTTATAACAAGTTCTTGTTATGTTTAAGGAATTTCATTTAATATATACATAAAACTTTGATAGGAAGTCAAAGAGTAGTCCAGAAAGAATTTACAGAAAAGTCGCTCATCTATAACGAACGATTATGCATTATACTATACTATATGAATAAAGGATTGTTGCACCGGGTCGTTGAAATATTAACAGTGAGAAATACTGCGGCATAGCTTGTATTTTTGCGAGCTAAATGTGCGGTAAAGTTCTGAAATTTTATAGGGCTGTTGGGAAATTGCAAATGTTATAAAGTGTAAGTTTGGCCACGTTTATTCCAGAAAAATATTAGGTACAAAATTAAAACTTCAACTGTTTCAACAAAAGTATTCTTTCTAACATTTATGTGTAAAATAAAATTACTTCGAAAACGGCATTCACAAAAAATTTGGTCCAAAACTTACATTCTATAGCACGGCGTCGTTGTAAGCACCTTTCGCACAGATAACGATTTCTTAAACCTAATGACTAAGGATGATTAGGGAGCATTTACTGTCACTGTAACGACGAATCCAAAAAAATACTACATTAATCCTTTTATACATATTTATTTTTATTTAATGTATTCATTGGTATGTAGATTTATTGTTAAATTTATATAGCATAAGTATTTAATTTACTTTATTTTATTTTCATAAAATGTGATACACATCGAACTGCATTATCACATTTTCTTCGCATATGTCCATCCAAAGGTGACCTGAAAGAGATCGCTCTGAACGATAAGGCCGTTAATTGTATTATAACTTGTAAGTTTATGTATTTTTTATGTAACGATCAGTGTATAATAAAGAGTATGTACAAACCAGTTATTTGCTAAAGAAAAGAGTAATGAATAAAAAAATACTTGTGTGTCATCATCGTCATCATAACAGCCGTAGAACGTCCACTGCTGGTCCACTGCTGCCTTCCCAAGAATGGTAGAATTTAGCCCATAATTGCTGTGCAAAGCAATTATGGGACATTCTGCTGCCAATCCCATGCCTATTTTATTTGAGCTACACTAGGTCGGTAGAATAATCAGCCATTTATTGATTTCGGTATCTCAGTCGCTTTATACGACATCTGATGCATCTGGTGATACTATTCTTCTCTTCTGTTCTACCATTCTACTTCTGTCACTAATAGGTTAATAATAATTTAAATTTAGCTTTGCGGTACCGGCAGAGTAGAATAGTACCTCTCCTTGTGACAGTCTAAAATTCATTCGAAGCAGTGAGGCGCAAATGCAATAGCGCAAGAATGAGCAGCAGCAATCCCGTAGCAAACGCAACGCTCTGCGATTGCCAGCATGGCTGCCCAAAGCAGCAGGTATGGGCAAGCTCCCCTTTTCTTGGGGAGGCCTATATACAGCAATGGAATTTTATAGCTGCTATGATGATGATGTATCCATATTTTTTTACTAATTTTTGGGAACAAACATTTGACCATATAAAATCAAATGCAATTTTTTTTTATATTAATAGAACCAACCCAATTAAAAATCTATCAAAGATTTGCAAGTCCTAGACCTATCATTAAACATCCTCCATCTGATAATAATAATAATGATAATAAAACCTTAAAAACAAATATAAAATCCATACAGCGGCAACAGACCTAACAACATTTGTAAACGACATTGAATATCACTTGTCTTCAAATGAGAATAAACGGATATTCTGACATGTTTATCACGCACGCCATCATTACGAGATTGTTTTTCAGGGAACAATCTGGAACAAGATGGCTGCCTCGAAAATTTTGTAGGTACATTATTTCAATGCACAATATTCTATATTTATTTTACAATCAATATTAAACACGCAATGTGCGTAGTTGAGTTTGAAGTATTTACCGAATATTACAACCTTATACATATTTACGACATTCTCATGGCTATTTAACAATTTTTAATTATTGACAAATAAACCGTAAATTATTATATGTTATTGTTATTAATGTTAATATAAAATACTAAAATATATACCTATACAACTTGAACATTTATATATATGTAAAGAAATTTTTTTGACTTATGATCATTTTTCTTAAGTTTGTCTTTGTCGTTTTATTGACAGGGCCACTAGATGTCACGACTGACGGTTGTGACATTTTATGGAAAAATATAATTATGATATATATTATATTATGATATATATTCACATCAATAAGATTTATTTAAATTTTATTATAAAAAGAACTGAAGTTAAGGCTTTAAATGTTGTTTCTTTCATTATAATACCTGTAGTAAAGTAACATTTCGTTGAATATAAGAACTTCATGTAATTGTTTAAATGTAATGAAAATGCATTTTGTAAATAATTTAAAAAAATTATTACAGAGAAACGCAATTACGTCTTTTTATTTTATTTATACCATTTATTGGAATAATATCATTATATATTCATTTACTAGAAAAAATCAAATTCTCTCACTCTCTATTGTGGACTCAAACCTATACTTTTTCATGCCGGAAGACTGCACTACCATTACCGAGACTTTAGTAGACATGTCGAATTTTCCCTAGTGTTCTCTTTTTGCTGAAAAAATACCGCAATTTATAAAATAATTCCAAAAATGGAACACAAAAAATTACCTTTAAGCCCACTCCACAGAGTAATAAAAATCTAGATAAATTGAGGAGCTGGGTGTGATAACAATAGTCATAACCGCTTTTCCGTATCCGTCCCCGAGGACCGCTCACGGATATCGTGACCGAGTCACCGCTGTCCTAAATTCCAAATTGGAATTTATCGGGAGCCAATAAGCGGTTGTGGGGTTTTTATTGAAGCGCTGTGACCGGTAGTGATGTGAATACATTTTGTACGGATATACATTATTTCTGAATATCCGTCTATATATATCCGAATAAATTATAGGTCATGGAATGGAATTTGCAACTAGCTAAATAACTATAACTTCGTCGTGGAGTACCCGCAGTGTATATTAGTACCTGCACCTGTAACAGGTTCCGTAAGCAACGACTTAGGTACCGAAACCGAAAGTAAGCGGTATATTCACCCAAAAAATGGAAGAGATCGATAACAGCATTTTACGTCGTCTAATTACGGTCTGCAATTACTAATTACGGGCAAAATTCTTCCTCATTATTCTCATCTCTTGAGCAGACATATGCAGCTGTACATTCAATTGCTGCAATGTTAATAGTTAAATAGATTCATATAAAACCTTCTAGTTCTTGTAATAATCAAGGTTACTAGGGAACTTTTTGTAAAATAAAGACGCCAACAGGGTATCCCTGTAATGCGTAACCAATGCCTGTCCAATACTTTTTCTAAACAAGTTCTGACTAGTTATCTACATGAGGTAGACCTCATACAACAGTCGTCAGCATTAGTACTTCACTCTCACCTCTTTCTACCTCCAAATGTGTTTGCTGTGTGCAGTTACATTACTGGGTAATGTGATAAAGTAACTTTAAGACGGGCCCGATGGCGCAGATGGTAGTGATCCTGTCTTGTGCACCAGAGGTCGTGGGTTCGATTTCCACCCAGAGCAAATATTTATATGATGATATTTGTGTTTGCTCTGTGTGTGGATGTAAAATATATGTTTTTAAGTAGTATATTTGTGATTCCTCTGTTTTCTAGCGTCCGTAACACAAGTGCTTTAAGCGACTTACCACGGAGTCAGGTCAATGTATGTGATGTTGTGGGAATTTATTATTATTATTATTATAAGTCACAATATTCTTGTGATATTATGTACGCCTGAAGACTGGGGTGACACTGTATATAATGCGAGCTGTATGCTTATTTGTCGAACTGCTCTTATAAAAAAATGATTCCTGCCGCTAAGCTATATTCTGCGATTACCACCACACCACACCAAATTTGCCCAGCGCGGCAATCATAGTCAAAATCTCCCCCTTCTTATAATAATGTGAAGATATTTTATACATTTAGAGCCGCGATGTAATAGATGACCAAAGGATATAAGCTGACTAAACTTATTTCATAAAAAAAAAATACTTCGTTAAATTTGCAAATTAAATGTTAATAAATCGAAGATGGTATGTCAGAATCGAAAAGAATCTATATCAATGGGGGTTAGGCCTATTTACTAAAACATAAGGGTGAGTTTCAGTCTTAAAATGTAGAACTGACATATGGTTAGTAGGCGAACTTCGTAGAAATTTGATTTTATCAATTAATTATTCAAGTTGAAAAGTGAGTAGATGTAATTCTAATGTTATAACCAAATTTCCCTTCCCCCTAAATTATGAGAAAATGCACTGAAAGTGAGGTTCTAGCAGAGTAGAACAGTACCTCCCACAGCACCAGGTGTTGTAAGAGGTGGCTAAGGTACCGAAACCGACAGATAGCGGCATATTCATATTGAACAGTGTAGCTCAAATACATGGGGTGGGGATGGGCAGCAACGTCTTTGTCGCAACAGCTGCGCTCTGCAATTGCCAACACGATTGCCAAGCGCGGCTATCACGGTCAAAAAACCTCCTTTCTTGGAGAGGCTTATGTCCAGCAGTGGACTTTTAATGGCTAGTATGATGATAATGATGATGAGCTGAACGAATGAACGTCATGAAGAGAGCTGAACAAATAAAGGTTACTTCATTTTTAATTCTAACACTTTACGAGGAAAAATAACAGGCCATGCCTGAATTTCCTGAAATAATGTGCTAAAAGTAAAAATGTTTACAAATTCGACCGGAAAATTCGTATACAAACTTTCGCAAGCCCTTCGGGAATCTGGGTGTGTACTGCGGCCCGGTTCAAAACAAACTTTACGGAATTTCATAACGATACGATGTATGAAGTTTGCCATTCTTGTGCTAATTAAGCCGATAATACTCTCAGTTATTTAATCCTGCTAATTTAATACATTGCTGCGCGGTACCTTAATAGAATAGTACAATGCTTACACATCTGACCTGACTCTAAGGTAAGTCGCTTCAGGCACTTGTGTCACCATCAGACATCAGAGAAATTATACTTTTAATACTGAGAAACCTATATGTAACACCCAGACACAAGATAAACGCAAATATTTTCATATAATTGTCGTGAGGGGATCGAACCCACGACCCTTGACACTAAAGATAGGATCACTACCATCGATCGGGCCCCTCTAGTCATCTTGTCATCATCATCATATCAGACATTGAAAGTCCACTGCTGGACATAGGCCTCCATAAGAAAGGGCGAATTTTTCCCATAATTGCCGCGCTGGGCAAGCGTGTTGGCAATTGCAGAGCGCAGTTTTCGCGATGAGGATGCTGCTGCCCATCCTCGCCCTGTTCATTTGAGCTGCATTGTTTCAGATGGATATACCACTATCTGTCGGTTCTGGTACCTTAGTCACCTATTACGGCACCTGGTACAGGGAGAGGTACTAATCTACACTGCTGGTACCTTTTTACAAATTTTCAAATTTTCATTTCATAAAGTGGTGACTGAGGTACCAGAGTAGACAGTTAGCGATGTATTCATCCGAAGATGATACGCTCTGCGGTAATCACCACGTATGCCCCACGAGGCAGTTATGGGCAAGCCTATGCCTATATATGCCTAATGTCTGATATAATGATGATCGATATTTTAAACGAAAAAGTTTCTTTAGATGAACCTTAAAATCTTTGTGCTTTCTTTATTCAGTGGTTTGAATGTTTTGTTTACGAGTTAGACTGTGTCAAAGGCTTCTTTTTTATTAGATCAAGTCGACAGGCAAACATAGAGACAAATACAAATACTCATTATATGAATATTTGTTTTCATCCTGAATGGGAATCGAACCCTTTGGTGCAAAGGATAGGGTCCACCATATGCGTCATCGGATCCTTCAAAATATACGATGTGTCCCCGCACTATTGTCGTCCGAATGAAATTCGGAATTAATTCGATTCGATGCGCAAAGTGGTGGTGAAATGAGTTTGCATTCGTACTCACTATTTTTAATTGAGGCATTGCCGCAAGGAAAATGCGTGTAAATTCCGAGTACATAAGAAATCGTATTCGTAGGCCGAGAATTACAGCTGGGTTGATTCCTGAACTACGACTTATCAGATCATTGTATGAGATATAGTGGGAATTTATTGTAATAAAACTACTTTTTTAAGTTCTATACCGCATAAACCGCGATATATTTAATTTTTAATATTCTAGTTTTTTTATTAGTCACCGTTCTAAACAAAGTAATAATAGTGGCAGTATCTTGTAATCAAGAGAATGTCAGCACCTACTGCACTGATAAAAACGCGAACGCACGAAAATGAAAACTAAAAATAAAAAACTATATACGAAGGTAACTTTAAAAGTAATTATAACTTACAAATACTGACACAATATTTATTGACATTCTGGAGAACGGTTTCCGATAGGTAATAAAATCGTTTTATCATCAGAAAATTGGTATTAGTTAAGGGGTCTACAAACAGTTTGAGAATCACTGTAAGTCTATAATTTAACATTCAAATAACACACTCACTTGTACTATTATATTTTTAGCATAGCACCCCATTATTTAATGTTTGTTTTTAATATTGTCGACATTCAAATCAAACTGATATTGACCTTCAACTAAACCTTGTAAATGTCATAAGCTGCATAACTTACATCAACGCAAAATAAAATATAAAACCTCGAATAACACAAACGTGTCCCGTCCTAATTACAAATTGTATCACACACCTGAGTCTCAGATCCCGATTCGGGTCCCTAATTCAGAATCTATTCAAATTGGGTTATCATATTATCTCAAAGGTCAGTAGTCAAAGGTTTTAACAGAGTTTAGTAAAGTAAGTTACGCGTCTAAGATTATACATACACGGCCGGAAACCAATCATTTCTGTTATTCCAGGGACCCATGTAGTTTCTGGAGACAAGTTTCCATCCACCTGATAATGATAATCATCATCATCATATCAGCCATAAGACGTCCACTGCTGGACATAGGCCTCCCCAAGTAATCTCCAATAGGACCGGTTGTATGCGGCCTGTGTCCAGCGCGATCCTGCGGATTTAGCCAGATCGTCTATCCATCTTGCGGATGGACGCCCTCCGCTTCGCTTGTTAATAATGATAATAATAATGTTTATTTCAGAAAAGACATTGTTCAATATAAATATCTCTTGCATCGCTAAGCTTGTATCACCACCACCAGTCAATAAATAATTTGTTGCACATTGACAATTGAACACAGCTCGAGCAATTTTAAATATTATTTAATTAAAAACAAACATTCAATGAAAGGAACAACAAAGATATAAGCTTATGCTAAAATCAAAATAATAGTACAAGTAAGTGTGTTATTTGAATGTTAAGTTACAGAAATACAGTTATTCCCAAACTTTTTTGTAGACCCCCCATCTAATACCAATGTTCTGATAATGAAACGCTTTGGTCACCTTTTCGCAACCGTTCTCAAAAATGAAAAAAGGTATTGCGTCAGTATTTGAAAGCTACAATTACCTTCACAACTTTTTAAAAATATTCTTACTTATCACTTCACTTATGTAAATAAAAGTTTCCTTCCACCTGTTAATCATACATTATACATGTAATATCCCTACTAATATTATAAATGCGAAAGTAACTCTGTCTGTCTGTCTGTCTGTCTGTCTGTCTGTCTGTCTGTCTGTCTGTTACGCTTTCCCGGTTAAACCTCTCAACCGATTTTGATGAAATCGGGCATAGACAATCTTTAGACCTTAAGAAAGGACATAGGCTATTTTTGAACTCGAAATAAGGGTTGTAAGGGGTTGCAAGGGGGGATGAAAAGTTGTTTGCATGGATCGCTATTTTTAGAGCTAGAAACTTAAAACTTATTTTTCAGGCCATTGATTCGATATAAATAAACGTGACATTCAAAGTTTATATAATTTGAAGTAAATAGGTATGGTACCCAAAAAACTATTCCACGCGGACGAAGTCGCGGGCACAGCTAGTCCTTTATAAACCAAAAATCATTAAAAAAGGATCATCTGAACCTAGCCAAGTTTGCTGACCTCCATAGTTTTGACGGGCGATATTGCGCAGGTTCGATCCCCACCAAGAATAGGCATATATGATGATTGTGTTTGTTCTATCTGGGTGATAAATATGTGTTGAGGTTGTAAGCAATTCCTCTGTTGTCTAATGTCCTTAATATAAGTTCATAAACGATATATCTCGAAATCGGGTCAAAGTATAAGATGTCTGAATTAAAATTTTTTAAATAGTCTGGTCAAGTTTTTCTTTTTAACAGCCTCCTATATGTGTTTGTAAATAAAGCGCCAAACAAAGGTTGCAATACCTAAACAATAAATAGAAGCTATTTAAAATAATGAATATGTAGGTCATCCTTATTCTTATTAGTATTATTAATATAACTATATTCACACAACATCTCATACATTGACCTGACTCCGTGGGTGGTAATTCGCTTGAAGAATTGTGTTACAAACATCACTTAACAAAGGAATAATAAATATACTACTTAAATATATATTTTTAATACTCAAACACAAGAAAAACACAAATAAAATCATATAAATATTTGTCCTAGATGGGGGTCGTGAAAGTGCACTTTCAGTTAAATATTGTATCAAATCAACATAATACATTATTCCCAATTCTAGAAACACTGCATTTATTTGCAAATTTAAATGAAATGTCAAGATCGAAGAGATTTTACCAGACAACATATTCAGAAACATATTTATTTTCAAATAAGTATGCATATCATGGACCCTAAAGCGATCTTTGACGTCTATTCCAAAATGTCTACAAAAAATTACAGTGAGTTGAGTTTTCATCTCAGCGAAATCATCTTGCATCTTACATGTATCTTGCGAAATGTCCCGTACTATATCCCCAAGATAAAGGGAAATGATGACTTGGCAGCCGTAGAGTCAGGCAATCATACAGCGAAGCTTCGCAACGTGAACCCTGCTCTATTGCATTTAGCAATTCCTCTAGTGCCTGATGTCCGTAATATACGATCTTAAACGAAATACCTAAAAGTCAGGTCACAATATGAGATGTTGTCTGAATTATTATATTTGAAATATTCCCGTTAAGTTTAACTTTGTAATAGCCTGATGTATTTGTAAAGAAAGCGCCAAACATAGATTACAATACCTAGACGATAAATAGAAGGTATTTAAAATTAGATAAACAATTTATTGAATAATAAATAGAAGCTATTTAAAACGTTTTATTTCATCATTATCATAACTCTCAGTTAAAATCTACATCAAATAAAAATAATATATTTTTCACAATTCTAGAAACACCGCCATTTATTCGCAAAATTTAAACGAAATGTCAAAAAGAGATGAAAAATATTTCAACAGATGACATGTTCAGAAATATTTTTTTTCCAATCAATATGCATATGAATGGACCCTGAAGTGATCATTGACGTCAATTTCAAAATGTCTTCAGAAAATTAAAATTTTGGGTTATTGCAGTCTTCATTTAGGCCATTGTTCAGCAATATATAAAAGGTCGAAGGTAAATTTTGGCTTAGCAGGCGTAGTAGCAATCATAGAGTATAGCTTTGCAACAAGAACCCCTTTGCATTTGGGCAACGCTCTCTTAGATGGATTTACAGATACAGATAAGGTACTATTTTACTTTACCGGTACCACACGGTATACGGGTGATGATTAAATATTTGTCTACTGTATACAAATCCAAACAATATCTCATTCTTCAAACTATATCTGATTATGGCCCAATGATTCGATGAATAACAAAAATTTATTTAAAAAATACTGTTTAACAAAATTATACTCAATAAATTTATTAATTGTTTAATAAACTCATTCATTAGATATATTAACTGAAAAGAAAATCATTATGCCAAGGGCAGCAGCATCGTCTTCACAAAGCTGCATTCAAACGAGGCAATTACGGGCAAAAATCCCCATATCTTGAGAGATATATGTCGAACAGTGGTCTTTTTATCATTAATATAATGATGAAACATTATTTAAAAAAATAATATATATAGACTCAACTAAAATAAAATGGCAGGTTAAATTAGAAATTCGACCACATGCCAAAATCGAAAAAAATTATTTTGACTGTTGAAACACTTAATAAGTAAAATTCCTGCAATACCTGTTTTATTTCAAAAGATTTTTTTGACGTGACAACGTCTTATAAATTGGTTTGCCGGGTGACACTTCAAGAAACTGCGTTACGCTCCGCTCACGTTATGCGCTCACAATGAGAGCGAGTGTGAGGCACGCGTCCCTTCCACTCGGGCATGGTTAGCCCGCCTAAGAGCGAGAGAGACAGACATAAAAAGTGTAAGGCACGCATCCCTTTCACTCGAGCACAGTTAGCCCGCCTAAGAGCGAGAGAGACAGAGCGAAAGACATAGGCATACACACCGGTTCATGTCTTGCGCTTCTATTTCGCTTAGGCGCCTGCATATTCACATTAAAATTATTTTACCACTGAAAGTCGTTGTCACGTAAAACTTTCGCCCGTATACCGACTTTACAGGCAACTAATTTTTAAAGTTATCATCATACCAGTCATTGGAAGCCTAGGGCTTGATATAGGTCTCACCAAGAGAGGGGAAATTTAGCCCATAATTGCCACGCTGGGTACGCCTGTTAGTAATCGCAGAGCGCAGCTTTCGCAACGAGGGTACTGCTGCCCGTCCCCCACCTGCATTCGAGCTGCGCTATTTCAGATGGATATACTGCCATCTACCGGTTCTGGTACCTTTTCTACTTTGCCGGTAACCCACGGCTACGGAAAATAACTACTAAACATGAACTAGGTGGGGTCAACTACGTGCTATTACTTGTTATTGAAAACAAATAAATGGAAGTGGCGTCGTCGGTTAGTTACGCTAGCAGGTCCCACTAAATTTCCCATTAAAACAAAAGTGATATTACCAATACTCCGAAACATAAAACAACATCAACTCCACAAACTATATGAGGTTAAGTGAACAGCTGGGTTCATAATGAGTCGGGTCATCCCAAGGTTATTAGATATGGCCTAACAGTTTTGCGTAATCGCTCGGGATTTCTGAGGACACACCATTTGGAATGATAACAACTGTTTACGTAATAGCGTAAAAGCCGTATTAGGAAGCGTCAACGTAGACAATAGATGCTCGTTTCTACGAAATAATATCCTTAGGGCTTTGCCAGTTTTGTAACTTTATAATATTATGTCACATTACCTAGTAATTTCACAGACTCTCTCACCCTTCAAACTGGAATACAGCAAGCAGTGTTTGCACTGGTATTTGGCAGTAGAAATACGTGAGAGTGACGTACCGGCAGAGTAGAATAGTACCTTCCTCTTTATCAGATATCGTAAGTGGTGACTAAGGTACCGGAATGGCGGTAAATCTATCCAAAACAGTGTGGATCAAATGCACAGGGTGGGGATGAGCAGCAGCATTCTCGCCACGAAGCTACGCTCTGCGATTGCTAAGACGCTTGCCCAACGAGGCAGCGTATTTAGCAGAAGACTTCCAAAAGCTGATGTTATGAGTATAAAAAATGTTAAAATTAATAAGGTAATATATGTATTGTATGCATAAACAATGACACAAGATAAATATATAAAACTATTAGCAGTGCTACATGGTTTCACCCTCTCGGTTCTCCTTGCTATGAGGATATGGGGATCAAATATAAATAAATAAATTATTTCACACATCATCTCATACATTGCTCTGACTCAGAGGACGCTTAAAACTTTTATGTTATGGACATCAGATAACAGATTAATCGCAAATATAAGATAGACAGACGATCTGACTGAAACTGCAGGATCGCGCTGGACACAGGCCGCATACAACCGGTCCTATTGGAAATTACTAAGAACGCCTATGTCCAGCAGTGGATGTCTTATGGCTGATATGATGATGATCATGATTATACTTAACTATATATCTAACACAGACAGAGAACAGACAATGATTTTTATCATACAAATATTTTTAACAACATAAAAATCACTGCCATCTGCGATATCCGGCCAGTCATAGTTTGTAACTTACTGGTAATATAAACATTAAATTAGTAAAAGATCTTTCCGAATCAACTCAGTAGATTTTGGATTTATTTGTTATAAACAAACAAAATACAAAATATGTTTACATAATTCCGATTAATATATATGGTCTGGTTTAATTTATTGTTTAAATAGAATAAAGTCTTTGTTTATCGGTAAAAATGTTTACTTCCTCTTCTATAATTCATCTTCATCATCATATCGGCCATAAAACGTCCACTGCTGGACACATGTCCACCAAAGTGATCTCCAATACGACCGATTGTCTGCAGCCTGTGTCTAGCACGATCTAGCTGTTAAGTCAGATCTCCTGTCTACCTTATGGGAAGGCGTCCAACGCTGTGCTTGCCGGTACGTAGTCTCTATTCCAGAACATTACAACTCCATCAGCCATCGATTCTACGTGCTAAGTGCCCTTACATGAATAGCAACATACATTTTAAAATCGGTCGAGTGATTGTTTATTTAAATCGTAACAATTAAAAATTTCTTTCTACTATTTGTGTAAATATACATTTTATGAGTATAAAAAATGTAATCAAGTTATATACTCGTACATATTCGATAAATACAGAGCTTGACAAACAAATAGCAGTTGACAGAAAGACTTTCAAAATATACATATCTTCATACATCGCTTCATGTGTCCCATCGGGGTAAGCAGAGACTATGAATCTCCATTTGTTACGATACTGGCATTTACATTTACATTTACCATTCATCCATGCTCCATACAAGTCTCATTTACTCTTGGAACTTTCGACCTGGCCCTACTTTAATACCTCTTATACCTGGTTAATGGTATGTTTGTCTAATCTAACCGTGATCTTCTCTCTCTCTTTAATGGTCTTCATTTAAAAACTTTACGGTCCAATTCACTGTCAGATCTTAGTGCGCTGCCTGCAGCCATTTTATAATTTCTGAAGATAATGACGTCATTATATGAGCCGTTGGACGTCCTCTGTTGGACACAGGCCATCCCAAGAAAGAGGGTATTCCATCCATAATTGATCAGACGGGCTGGATGAGGTAAATGTTAGTGATCCTATACCTTGTACGCCAGGGGTCGTGTGTTTGATTACCACCCAGAGCAAATATTGATATGATAATATTTGTGTATTTTCTTGTCTAGGTGTTAAATGTATAGTATTTCAGTATATACTACTGATTGGCGATTCCTCTGTTGTTTGACGTCCGTAAAACAAGTCGCTTAACGACTTACCACGGAGTCAGGTCAATGTATGAGATGTTGTGGGAATTTATATAATTAATATTTATTTTATATAGCTGAGCCAGCATGGTGACAAATAGAGTGCAAATCACAGAGCGTAGCTTCGTAACCGTGATGCTGCTGCCCATCCTCGCGCTACTGAACTTGAGTTATTGATTTTTTAGGTGGATATACCGCCATCTGTCAGATCTGACCTTAGACGCCTCTCACGAACACGGCGTGGTAATTACAATTATAACCTCGCGATTAGTGCATTAAAATTAACGAACGAAACGAATTCCTCTGACAATCAGTTTTGTCGATTTTATCTAAAGAAAACGTTTATCGAAGCCGACGGCTTAAACTCCGAACAATAGAAGAAGAAAACCTCGACTGAAATACGACTAACTGAAAATACAAAAATTGTACTCGAGCAAAGCCTTTTCGCGACTCGTGTACTAAAGAAGATTAGATTTGCTTCAGTGCTTTAATATACTTGTTTTATGCTCCAATTAAGCTCGTAGATGACGTTTGTTTTTATCAGCTTCCACTCAACATATTTTTGTAAAGTACTAATATATCTTTTGACAGAGAGAGACATTGTAAAATACGGTAAAATACATAGAAGTGCATATATTCTCGGACTCGACTGGTTGCCGTTGAGTAAATTTCGTAGCATCTGTTGCATTTGAATTAAATTATTTCGGATGGATACATCAGTCGGTACCTTCACTACAGTTGCTTCTTACGACACCTGGTACAAGGGAAGGTACTATTCTACTCTGCCAGAATTAATATCATATAAATAAACAAGATTGTTGTTTTCAATGTTTTTTCTATAATTAAGAATTAACATGAGATACCCCTGATATGAAGGTCTACTGCATAACTACACTTGCACTCTCTCACTATTTCTACCGTCAAACAGCAAACACTGCTGTGTCCGGTTTAAAAGGTAAATGAGGCAGGTTACTGACATAATATCTTCAAGTCATAACGTTGTCAACGCGCTAGTGATATCGTTGTGATAATACGAGCGTCTATATGCTGCGGTCACGCTTGCTATCACGCGGACCGTGTACGTTTTCGTCGACACAGAAATATACTTATAGAAATAATATATAGAAGTAATAATTCTAGTGAGCTAAACAAAAATGAAATCTTTATTATCAACAAACTAGCATAAACTTTATTTACTGACGCTGCTTCTTTATAACCCTAATTCAGATGTACGTTATTTTAGGTATATATATATATATATATAATTTATTTCATATATATTTATTGTGGTTATTTTTACAAATATGTATGTGACGTTTATCTATTTTGTATATATATATACAAAATTGTCTGCACCACTATATATATATATATATATATATATTTCTGTTTCGTGTAATGGTTGACTAAGGACAAACAAACATAGAACGCCTCATAAAAAGTCCACTGTTAAACATGGGCCTCTCCAAGGTAGGGGGAATTTTGCCTATAATTGCCGCGCTTGGCAATCTTGGTGGCAATCGCAGAGCGCAACTTTAGTGATGGACATGCTACTGCCTAGCCCCACCCTGTAGTATATAAGTTGAGCTGTTTTGGATGGTAATACCGCCATCTGTCGGACTCGGTACCTCAGTCGTCTCTTACGACACCTGGTACAGAGGAAGGTACTATACTACTTTGCTGGTACCCACGCCTCCTCCCGGTCATATCAGTCTGTTTTTTGTGAGCGATATTTACATATTTGAGTTGATTCTGTTTTTCCAGTAACTAAGAGTATCAGATCATTCTAATATAAACGCGAATGTTTGTACGAATGTTTGTTACTCTTTTATACTTGAAACGCTTAACAGATCTTAATAACGCGTACGAAATTATATGAGGTAGACCTCTAATAAACGTCGTCTGTATTGGTATCTCACTCTCGCCTAATTCCATCTCCAAAGTATGCGCATTACTGTGTTCCAGTTTGAAGGGTGAAAAAGGCTGTTAAAATGACTGAATAATATGATATAATATCTTCAAGTCTTATTTTACAAAGTTGACAACGTGCTAGCGATATCCTTGTGATATTACGAGTTGTATGCTTGTTTGTCGATTTAATCTATAAAAAAAAATACCAACAAAACTTTTGATCCCAAAAATATGTTTCGTAAGATAATAACGTACTGTATATTTGTATCTAAAAAATCGTTTATCAAAATAATGGTTTAAGCGTAGTTGCTTTAAGATGTTTTCTGAATTTATTACTATTCTCTCTTCATCCACGATTGATTGGTTTGTTTGTTGAAATGATTACCGGTTTTTTATTTATCTAAGTTGAAATCAGACATGAATCATTTTAAAACTTTAATCATTAAGACTTTTTTCGTTTCGTTTTACTATTGACGGTGACGTGAAGTGTTTTTTTTTATGAACTAGTCTAGTTATTACAAGTTGTAGATTACTATATATGTCTATAGTTGTTACATTTACGGGCGGTGTGATTGATACCTCGTACTGTACTGTCATGTTGGATTTTCAGAAGATGTTTTTAGGGTACCCAAGTAACTGCTATTAGTGCTACATTCGTTCAGTTAGTAGCACGCACAAGCCGTGGCAGCTTACAAATAAGATAACACTGAAACCAGATTTTTATTTAAATGTGTCTATCCGTTGCATTGCTTGTTGTATATATTCTTGATAGCTACCTTAAATAAATAAATTTATATTTAACTCAGCAAACATTTATCTTCTTAAAATTATTTTTAAATGCGCCATTAAAAAACAACGATTACAGAAAATGATTTCGTGGTCAGTTTATGTCAAACTGTGAGAGCAGAAAGTGACATAAGCTTAGTTGGTAATAACTACAGTTACTCAGGGATAATAATAATAATCAATTAATTCAAGAAACACATTAGAATTTTTCTCTTATTTTAAAATCACAAGTTATAGATAAAAACGTTTAACTAAAAAGTGGTATACGTTGACAGCTGCGATAGTATTAACAATAATATAGCTGTTAGCGTTCTCCACCCAAAGTACATACCAAAGTCGAAGTACATACAAAATAAAAGAAAAAGCAATTAAATAATAATAATAAATAGTTTACTAGTATCAAGCAAAAATTAAGGGATGAGATATAAGCTAAAGACAAATAAGGTTACCAAAATAATTGTGAGACGTATTTCCTGTAATCTACTCTTGAAATATCCCAGAGAAATAGTAACCCTACCAGCCCAGCGACAATAACATAAATTGTGTTCCGGAACCAAATCCCTATAGTGAGGTCCATTAGACCCGTCCGACAAACGAAGGGTTATATCTGATCTCTCACTGTATCCTACCAGATGTGTCTACTATACAGACTATACACACTGTTATTATTTCGTTTTTATGTTTTTATATATTTCTTTGTATACAAATTCTGAGATTTTTTATAGGACTTTATCTTTGAGGAACTCTCGTTATTCCAGGAAAAATTCTCTTATACTGCTAAACTTTGCAAACATGTATTAAAAAGTAGCCTATGTCTTACTCTGGACTATCAACATTCTTTGAGCTAAATTTTATCCAGATTATTTCAGCCACATCCATACATCCACGCATCGACACACACAAACTTTTTTCTTCTTCTTCTTCAATTGAATCTTCAAAACAATCAATTTGTCTATTTCTATACTTTTCTCTTTTTAGTAATCACCATATCAGCCAATAGAAGTCCACTGTTGGACATAAGTCCCCCTAAAAAAGGAGAACCTTGCCCTTAATTACTACGCTGGGCATGCGTATAGGCAATTGCAGCTGCTGCCCATTCCCGCGCTGTGCATTTGAGCTTCACTGATTCGGATGGATATAACGCCATCTGTCGGTTCTCGTACCTTAGTCACTTACGACACCTGGTGCCAGGGGGAGGTACTATTCTACTCCGTCGGTACCGCACAGTCTGTGTTTTTTTAGTAAACCGACGCAAAATTTAATTTATGATTTTTGTGTCGCAGATAAAGACTGGGTGCTAGTAACATATAAATAAAATGAATTTTAAGTGAAACGGCTGGACCAACTTTAATAGGGTTTTAACAGGAAGATAGCTAATATTATAAGGTGTAATTTATAATAATAATATTCTTTATAATACACAATAAAATAACTTAACAAGAAATAATAAAAACTGACAAGTTTCAAATTGGCGACCTTACCGCTCAGGGCGATCTGTTATCGGCAACCTTTGGGTGGACTTGGGATCTTATTTAATATTCTCATGGGAACAGGAACTATGCGAGTTAATCCGCGTGGTCTATTTACATTACAGTTAATATTAATAGGCACTTTCCCGGAGAATTATACAAACACCCACACACGACAAAAATCAATCTTTTTTTTTAAATACTGTAATAGCTAGTATTTACTTGATTAATGTCATTATTACTAAGTCTTCCTTTTTTCTTTTATTTTAAAAATGTACTGGTGACTAGTGACCCGTAATGCTGGTTTTTGAACTTACACGAGTCTCCTAAAAAATATTTATACCATATGTACTTTACAATTATGGGCAATATTCCACCTTTCTCGGAGAGACCTATGCCCATCATTAACTTCCAATGACTGATATGATGATGATGATGTACCTAACAAATATGTTTATATGTTATCATTTTTGAAGATTTTATTGTTATTTATTAAACATCTTGAAGGTTCAACTCGTGATAAGTAAACGATAGTTATGGTAACACATATAACACAATGGACGATACTAAAGAAATAACCGACAAAGTAGCTCAACCTAAAAATCAAACGTAATCAGTAGGCTTGCGAAATGTGACCCCGACAGAAACGATGAAATAAATTCGGCCCGAAACAAGCCCGAAGTGAAGGTCCATTAGGCCCACGACACGTGGAGAACTCGAATTCGCAACGGATTGACAAAACCAAAAATATCCGGGTTCGTTGAAAGGGTTACAAATATATATATATGAGTTTGTATTTCAAACCAACATTACTTAAACTTAGAAGAGTTTTGTAATTATTTATATCTGGTGTAAGAAACATTTAATTTATTTTACGAACTCAAAGGCGCAGGTGCTACGAGTAGTGATCCTGTCTTGTACGCCAAATTTCGTGGGTTCGATTAGAGGGGTCTAAAGACAAATATTAATATGATAAATATTTGTGTTTTTTCTGTATCTGGTGCTTAGGTATAGTTATATATATATATATATATATATATATATATAAGCATTATATATATACAGTAGATTATTCGAGAAGGCTATGTCAAGCAGTAGACGTCTTGTGGCTGATATGATCATGATTATATTCTATTGGATTCTATTAGGACTTTCCCTTCATCCACGATGGATTGATTTGATGGTTGAATAAATTACCGTTCTCCCATTTACCTAATTTAAAAATGGCTCATAAAAATAATTTCATTTTCACTCTTGACAGATATGTACCTAAAGTATAGTTTATTATAGCATTTATAGCAGTAACCTATTAGACCTACTTACCTTCTTAGTACATACTTTAATCAAGTAATGTCGTTAAGTGGTCGAATTCGCAACGAATTCGCAACAAATTGACGAACAAAAATGTCCGGGTTCGTTGTGTTTATTTAAACTTGACCCGACTCTGATCCGCTTAAAACACTTGTGTTACGAACATCAGACAACCAAGGAATCACAAATATAATACTTAAACACATATCTAAAAACCAAATACAGAACAAATACAAACATCTTATATCAATATTTGTTCTCGGTGGAAATATGACGTTTATAAAAATTAAGAAAGTAAGAAATGTATATCAAGGTTAAATAAAAAGCTAAAGAAAATAAAAACAAAGACAAATGTAAGAACGGACATCGAGATACGTGACCCCGACAGAAACAATAAAATAAATTTAACCCAAAACAAACCCGTAAGTGACGCTCCATTAGGCTCCCGATGGAAAAGGTACAATTCGGTCCAAATTAACTCTACCAGAAGTGTCCGGGATTATTGCAAAGGGTAAAAATATTGGACTGTATGTTCTTAGAATTTTATGAGATTATAATACGCTAACCAAATCAAAGCCGGTTTTTGAATGTACTGTGGGCTACGTTTTAATCCCTACTAATATTATAAATGCGAAAGTAACTCTGTCTGTCTGTCTGTTACGCTTTCCCGCTGCAACTTTTCAACCGATTTTGATGAAATTTGGCATAGACAATCTTTAGACCTTGAAAAAGGACATATGCTATTTTGTAATTCAGTTGTCGGCGTCGAAAGGGGGGATGAAAAGTTCTTTGGAAGTATTACTATTTTTAAAGCTAAAAACTTAAAACTTTTCAGGCCATTGATTCGATATAAATAAACATGACATTTAAAGTTTATATAAATTGAGGTAAAGAGGTATGGTACCCAAAAAAATATATTTTAATGAAGTCGCGGGCACAGCTAGTTTGTATATAAAAAAACATTAATTTGTGATTCAGAGATATCTTTTGGCTGGCCCGATGGCGCAGATGGCAGTGATCCTATCTTGTACGCCAAGAGTCGTGGCTTTGATTCCCACCTAGGGACGATATTTTTATGATGATATTTGTGTCTTTTCTGTGTCTGGATGTTAAATATATGTATTTAAGTAGTATATTTGGGATTTCTCTGTTGTCTGGAGTCCGTAACACAAATGCTTTAAGCGACTTACCACGGAGTCAGATCAATGTATGAGATATTGTGGACTTTTTTTAATATTTTGTCTTTCAATAAATATGGTATATATTTTAAATGCTTTTAAATACTGATTATAGTTCTATTTGCTATGTAATTAGAATAAAACCTTAATACCAATAAAACTTTTAATAGTGCAACAATAGTGGATCAGACAGAAGTATCCTGACTCGGAAAAAGGGTTTAAAAATGCAGTACCACTGATGTAAACGCTAGGACACGTAGACTGAACACACTTCTGTATGCAGGGAAGTAATTACGTTAAAACAATATGAAGCCGTGTGGCAACGGCAGAGTTGAACAGTACCTCACTCTGTATTAATAAACATATGTATATAATATATATTTATTATTTACCAAACTTAACAGTTAGCCTTTTAGATTAAACCTTATCTTATTGAGTGGCATTGAAGATATATAACAAAAATATTTATACACTTTATATACAATATTACAATTAACTTACATCAATAATAATTATTATTATTATTCTATGATTAATACATACTAATATAAAATACAATCATGTAAGAAGTGATCGTCGGCAGCTGTGCTAGTATTAAACTTTATTACAGCTGCCTGCGTCTTCTATCGTGTTCAATATATATTTCACAGCACAACGCATAATTTTAAAATAACAAACAAAAATCTCCGGTTGTCACAATCAATGCTTGTAAACTAAAAATAATATATTAGTAGATTTCACAGTATCTCATGAATTGACCCGACTCCATGATAACGGAGACAACAGAGAAATATACTACTAAATAGCATAAATTTAACACCCAGACACAAAAAAAATAGGAATATTATATGTCCTGGGTGTGGATCAAATCCACGACCCCTGGCACACAAGATAGGGTCACTGACATCTGCACCATCGGGTCAGTCAAGTATTAGGTGTTGAAGGCAATTGAGATACGGTAAACGATAGGTTTATCTCAACTGGCGTAGTGAAAGTACAGTACGTTGGTGATGGACAACTCGTTGCAAATACGTGGCAATTATGGGCACAATACCTATCTTTCTGTTACATTTCATCTGTCTCTGGGTGTGGATTATGTAATTAGGTATTCTATTTGTGATTCTTCTGTCATCTGATGTCAGTAACACAAATGCTTTAAGTGACTTATTTCGTATTCAGATAAATTTATGAAATGTTATTTTTATTATCATTACGCCAGGACGGCTAAGGCGTGGTAGAAATCGCAGATCTTAGCTCCATGACGGAAAAGCTGTTTTACCACCTTCAGTCACGTTTTATGACACCTGGTACAGGGAGAGGTTCTATATTACTCTCCTGTTACCCAGCGGCGCAATTAATTCGATTGAAAATAATTTTTTTTTTTTTTATAAATTCCCACAACATCTCATACATTGACCTGACTCCGTGGTAAGTCGCTTAAAGCACTTGTGTTACGGACGCCAGACAACAGAGGAATCACAAATATACTACTTAAATACATATATTTTACACCCATATACAGAGCAAACAAAAATATCATCATATAAATATTTGCTCTGGGTGGGAATCGAACCCACGACCCCTGGTGCACAAGACAGGATCACTACCATCTGCACCATCGGGCCCGTCTGGGTATATATATATGGGTGCACATCTGCGCAAAAAAGGCCTGCCCAATTGAATAGCTGGACGTTGGAAGAAAACAAGATCAGAAACGATTGGCGCAGACGTGAATTCGCCTATAAATAAATTAAGCGCGGACGCACCTGCTTAATATAAATAACGAACACAGGTGTACATTTCTCTGCATAGTAAATGTGATATCATATTTTCAAGTCACAAGGTTGGAAGCATGCTAGTGATATCCTTGATAATCAGTGATCTTGCAGCAGACCACGTCTCCAAACATTTGGAGGTTTTGTTCAAGGTTCCATTAGTAAAAACTATTGTTTGCGGTTGATTTAAGTTTTAAAATTTTTTGATTTACTTGCGGCATCTTAAGAACGGAACCGCAGCCTAATATCATCATATAAATATTTGCTCTGGGTTGAAAACAAACTAACGGCAATTGGCGCAAAAGATACGATCACTACCATCCGCACCTGCGGGCCCGTCGAATGTTAATAAATAATAAGACATTTGCATTAAAATACCCAGCGTTCCACAAAACCGTAGAGGCTCGACGTGTCACGTACTGATTTAATGGCTGCCCGTTACTTTTGTACAAAGGGCCTGAGGGACCCTACATTATTCCAGGGTTAAAAACCGACGACGACTAAAAAGGGACTGTTAATTTTACCTGTACTTAACATGGCTAAGTGCTTATAGATAAATATAATTATTTTATTCGAGCATTGGACTCTACCGTGAAGTATAGGCAGAGTAGAGTAGTACCTCTCAGGTAGTCGGAAGACGCGACTAAGGTGCAAGAACCGACAGGTGGCGGTATACCCATTCCAAACAGCGCAACTAAAATTCACAGGGCGGGGATGGGCAGCAGTATCCTTGTTCCCATTATTATGTGTATATTTGTAAAGAAATATATTTCTTTAATTTGTATATGTGCGCACACCGTTAGCGTGTCGCGTCATTCGAGCTGCCGTTGTCAAACACAAATATGTTCTGTTCATAAAATTTTATTATAATTTATCTTTAGTATCATTAATTAATATTAATTAGTATAAATTGAGAGTTGATAATTATAAACTTTAATTGTCGTTTCTTTATTTACAGGTAAGATTTTTGGTTAGTTGTGTAAATATTATATGATAGTGTGATATCTACTCGATATATTCAAATAAATTGCTATCTTTATTTACAAAGAAACAAATTGGAGTGTTATTTTACATCTGATATTAAATTACAATTAACTGTCTTATATATTTATATTTTTGCCAACACGCTTTGGCCAGCGCAGCATTACGGGCAAACAACCTTGTTTTTTAAAGAGGCCTATGTTCAGCTGTGGACTTCTAATGACTGGTATGTTGATAATGCATTGGACTGAATGTTAGGTACATTCACACAATTGATTTATCTAGGGAAATATAAAAAAAAATAATGTGAATGTGTAAAAACTAAATAAAATTGTCTTCATCTGTATAAATCAAAATAAATACAATTAAAAACATAAAGGTAACAAAAGTATTATTATATATTAAAATATTTAAATTTTTTTCTTTTTAAATTGATTGTGTACGCTCTTCTATTATCATTAATAATTGTTTTCTTAGTAAGTGAACAAATTGCAATTCTTTATGGGAAATTAATTTATATAAACCGTTGATACCCGACAATTTTAGATAGAGATAGGACCTCATATAAGAATAGACTAATAGTCTGCATGGGTACACTGTAAGAAATGCAATTAATAAATAAAAATAATAAAATACCCCCCGGTAAGCTTTTATATTAACTAGAAGCATTGTAGTTTTCAGTGCAATTATCAGCTATAGTATTTTAGATCAGATCAACAAACAAGCACACAGACCGCGTGATAGTAAGCGTCACTGCAGCCTATAGACGCTTGTAATATCACAGGGATATCACTAGCTCGTTGCCAGCCTTGTAACTTAGAGATATTGTGCTACATTACCCACTAATTTTATTATCTCTTTCACCCTTCAGACCGGAACACAGCAATGCGAACACTGCTATTTGGCGGTAAAAACCCTTTGTATAAGGTCTATCTACCTTATCAGGTCTAGCATGTTTTTGTGATACTCTAACAGGGTCCTAAACTACACTTTTATTATTGTAACACTTATAAAAGGTTACAATATCGAAATATATAAACATGTTTGCATTACTGTGTTCTGGTTTGAAGGGTGAGAACAACAGTGAAATTACTAGGTATAATGTTTCATTATAACTTCAAATAACAAGTAGTAATGTTTCATTATAACTTCAAATAACAAGTAGTAATGTTTCATTATATCTTCAAATAACAAGTTTGGCAACGCTCTCGTTATGTCTTTATGAAGATATTAACGTCTATAAATTGCAACGACTTTTAATTTCACATTTTTACATTTTTACATTTTTTACACAATTATACATTTGTTTGTCAACCTAGTTATACATTTAGTAAACTCCACGGGCAAAATTCCCCCCTTTCTTGGGGAGGCCTATATCCAGCAGTGGACTTCCAATGGCTGATATGGTGATGAATATCTCACACATTGCCTCGACTCCGTGGGAGGTCGCTTTAAGCACTTGTGTTACGGATGTCAGACAACAGAGGGATCACAAATATTCTACTTAAATACGTACATTTAACACCCAGGCGTAGAACAAACACAAATATCATTATATATATATATGGGGGACTCAAGCCCACAACCCTTGGCGCATAAGTTAGGATCACAACTATCTGCACAATCAGGCCCATCATAAGAAATGGAGAACTATCGGACAGTTCTTTGTACTGAACACAAAAACTATCCAATATCACTTTGGCTACAATAAAAAATATCAAGCCACCCCAATACAAAAGAATTTATAAAACAAAGAGCAATGCAATCAATTTTCATATCTCTAATAAAAAATAAAGTTGAGACCAAAGCATCGAGAATCAATAGCGGAGACGACCCGATAATATATATCACTATCTAGTGCAAAGAAAAATGAGACCAATTCTTTTGATAAATAGGCTTCGGTTTTCTATATCAATTTTTGGGAGCGATCCGAGTGGTTTTTGCTCAACTGTCTTTATCATACTTTCGAAGTTTTTGACACAATAATAGAAACGGATTCTCGTGTTAGTTCTTAGTTTAACGTTAAAGGTAATATTTTAGTATGTAGATACATCATATATTTAGCCGTGTTGTACCTTGAGTAGAAAAGTATCTTCCCTTGTACCAGGTGTCGTAGAGGCGAATAAGGTACCGGAACCGACAGATGGTGATATATCTATCCGCAAGTGTTCCTCAAATGCACAGGACGGGGATAGGTTGCTGCCTCCCCGTCATGCGTGCCAACACGCTTGCCCAGTGCAGCAATTAAGGGCAAAAATTTCCCTTTCTTGGCGAGGCCTAGGTTTATGATATTATTTAATTAATTCCTTAATTTATCATCTATCACGCTTGTTTTGAAGAAGAAAAAATGGGATTTTGCTTAAAAACATCAGCATGTATATTGGAGGAATTACCGCATGCCATATTGTACCTTACAAAGAAGCCATTCATGCTAAATAGTTACGAAAAGATTCAGAGGTGAGCCGATAGATGGCGGTATATTCATCAGAAACCGCGTATCTCAAAAGCGCAGAGCAAGGATGGGCACCAGTATCACCATTGCACAACTACGCTCTGAGTTTGCCACCATACTTGTACAACAATTAAAAGCAAATCTCCCCTTTTCTTGGGAAGTCTTATGTCTAGCATGATGATGATGATCTACATGGATTATTTCATTTAACATTTACTGAAATATTACATAATAAATTTGAGTTTTAGAAGTGAGGTAGCAGCAGATTGCAATAGTACCTCCCCCTGTACCAGGTATCGTAAGAAGCGGCTAAGGTACCAAAACCGACAGATGGCGGTACATCCATCCGTATTAGTGCATCACATATACACAAGGCGGCAGTAGCATCCCCGTCGCGAAACCAGCGCTCTGCTATTGCCCAGCGCGGCAACTACTGGTAAAATTCCCCCTTAGGGAAGGCTCTCAGGCCTATGTCCAGCAGTAAAATTTTGATAAATAGTATGTAAATTATAATGATTATAAGGTAATACGTTTTATTCGCGTCATTTATATTTACTTTTTTTTCGATTTAATGGAACAAACGTTTCTACTATTTGCAGGCAATTCAGGGTCAAAAAAATTGGCATGTTCTGACCAGTACCACAGGATCGTACTAGATTGCAGGCCGCATTATCCAATTGGAAATCACTTAGCAAGACCTACGCCTTGGTTTACCTGCACAACATTGAAGGTAAGACTAAACAATATGAACTTGCGGTCATAGAGTTCGACAGTCTCAGAGTTAGTTAGTTAGTCAGACTCATTGTTACTAGAGCAAATTTTATCATAATTTCATTTCTTTTGATCCTGACATACTTCTCTTGTGTCCTCGTTACCATCCTCCTACTAGTCACTCCCGACCCTTTATTGGCTCAAGTAAAAACTTCACAGGAATAAAACAAATTTATTACAGAAAAAAAACTTGTTTCTGGTTTAAAACGTGACTCAACAATAGCACTCAATATATAACAAAATCTATTGAATTTAATAGATGCGTAAAATTTTCCAAGCGTTCTGAGGTTTTATTATAAGATTTTTTTATGAAGTTTAATAAAATCTAATAAAATAAACTTCAATTAATTAGACTCTTAATCATCTCTAATGAAACCTTCCTTGAAATTTCGAGCATATATCCTATTAAGCATTGAAAATCCAAAACATGGAAATCTGAAACAGCGGCTGCTCGATGTGTATTTAAAAATTCAGCCCTCCTTCAGGCGTATTCAGGTTCTTTTCAGAGGCCTGAAATATTCACGGTGAAACGTCTCACATGACCGCCCCAGATACGCCTAGGGGTTAGATTTTTGGACTGAATTCTTTTCATGTTCCAGCCATTTACATAAATATATAATGAAATTTAGTTTAAATTTATGTTTTCTTTTTTCATTCACTATAGAAACACTTACTTAATAATCAATGGCAAATATTGTAGCGTAGATCTTTATTGTGATAGGTTAAAAAATGAAGATCAAACATTATTATTATTAAAAAATATAATAAAGATTATGATTATTTTTTATAGTTAGAGGATAATGTTATTTATTATAATTTATGCAATAATCAAATAGGGCACATTTTAAAAGGTATAAGTTTCCCTAACAAGAGATCCACAAAGATATCGGTAAGGTAATTCGTCTGTACAGTTTTAACTATATATATATATTTTGTAAAGACCTTACAGACGAAAACGCGGGCGTAAAACTAGCTATCAAACAAAAGTGGTCATTTTTAGGGCCTTATCCCTTATAGAATATAGGATACTGTATGCAGCATTTGTAATTCAACATTTAAAAGTGAGAGAAGATAATCTTCATCATATCAGCAATAAAACGTCCACTGCTGGACATAAGCGGCCTGTGTCCAGCGTGATCCCGCGGTTTTAGTCGGCCATGGTCCATCTTGCGGGTGGACGCCCTACGCTGCGCTTGCCGGTACGTGGTCTCCATTCCAGAATCTTACGACTCCATCGGTTAATACTAAAAAGAGAAGAGAATACTAAAGAATTATTATATTCAGAACTAATCCGACAACTGTTTGCAAGATCCCGAATTTTTACCGCAAGGTAACCGAAACGTCATACAAAAAATGTTAAAAGTATATTTTCATCATCATATAAGCCGAAGAAAATCTACTGCTGGACAAAGACCTCCTCAAGGAATGGGCATTTTTGCCCACTATTGCCGCGCTGGGCTGGCGTAGTGGCAATCACAGAACGGAGCTTCCACTACGGATATAAGCTACACTATTGAATGGATATACCGCCATCTGTCGATTCTGGTACCTAAGTCGCCTCTTACGACATCCGGTACAAGGGAAGATACTATTTTCCTTTGACATTCCTAAATGTGTTTAAAAAAGTTTTAATATTAGTCGTGAACGCTAAAAATTTTGTATGATACAGTGCCCCTCCGGTTCACCCGCGTTAGCAGAACTTCCGTACTAACTTTGCTATCTCCTAACTCCCTTTTATCTTCTAAAGAATTATTGTAAAAAATATATTTAGACGTATTTTATTACTTTCACTAAAGGATCATTGTACTGAATTTCATTCGAATAACCTTAAAATCAGCAAAGTTTCATACATACTTTGCACTCTTGTTTTACACCTTAAGGAGGTGAATATTATTAGTTATTTCTTGTAGCTCTCCTTCGTTAAAAAATAAACCTTTCAACAAGATTTCAGTTTCTAACCCTTATAGTTTAAGCTAAGTGTTAGTTGGTCAGTCAGTCAATCAGCTTCTCTTATTTTTTACAAAGATCATTATCACCATAGCAGTAAAACGTCCATTGTTGGACATAGACAAGCAACAGGATATTTGCCCATAATTGCCGCGCTTAGCAAGCGTGGTGGCAATCGCAGAGCGTAGGTTTGCGACGGGAATGCTGCTGCCCATTCCATCCCCGTTGTATTTGAGCTACACTGCTTCGGATGGATATACCGCCATCTGCCGATTCCGGTACCGATACAGATACCTGGAACGGTGAGAGCTACTGTTTTACTCTGCTGGGTACCGCACAGTTAATTAAGGTCTTAAGGATGTTCGCACGCTAGTATTATCTTTGCGATGAGTCGAGCTTCTGCACTTGCCGGTGACCGTACACTAATTTTTGCCATCATCGCGGGATACAAAAAAATAAAATTATAATCAAGCTTCTAAAAATAAATTTACTTCTGTATCGCAATTTCTCAGTTTGTATTATCAGAAATAATTAAGTAAAGGTTTTCAAGCTGCGTCACCAAATGGACATTTCCCTGACGGAATTAAATTTAAACCAGTCCAGAATAAATTTTAGGATGCGGAAAATTAAATTAAGCGTGCGTATTAAATTCTGGGAGCGAGCAATATAATTCAACGTTTGATATTTAATCTCGTAATAATGTGAAGTGTTTAATAACATAACGAAATAAAACGATTATGTTGTTATAACGTTATTTACTTAACAGCTGAGCAAATAACGGTTAATTAACGATTTTAGTTATGGAATAAAATTATTATGTAATTTATTATTTCAATATAAATACACAAGGTCCTCTGCATTCGTACCTAACTCTTACCTATTTCTTTAAATAGCAGTGCTTGTATTGCTGTGTTTCAGTTTTAAAGGGTAAGAGACGCAGGGTAATGTAAATGTAACTTTTAAGTCACAAGGTTGGCAACGCGTTAGTGATATCCTTGTGATATTACGAGCGTCTATAGGCTGCCGTGACACTTAGTACGAATCGCACTGTATGCATGTTTGGTGACATAGTGTAATAACAACAAAAAAAATTCTGAGAAACAACTGCAAAAATTTGAAAAAGTTTAAACTACCAATTTTTTTATTATTAGCTTCATTTTTTAATAACTTAACAATTTAAAGGCGAATATTGGTATACATTAATATAATTTGTAACCTTGTATTTTGACGGGTGACGTTTTTTAAAATAATTGCAGAGATATATTAAGATAAAGAGCTAAATCAAATACCTGATTTTAACGCAATTTGACGTTGTACTCGTATCATAGCTCAACTATCGTCGAAAAAACTCTATCCAAAGAATATTTATTAAAAAAATCATAAACACTTATGCATATATATTATAACTATGTACTAGCTTTTATTATCATAAAGTATACATAAGTTATGTATCTGGACATATACATCTCATACGTGGACCTGACCTCCAGATATATAACTTAAAACACTTGTGTTACGGATATGTAAGACAACAGACAACAGAGTAATTACAAATATAATACCACCATGTTATTTATAACACCCAGACTCAGAACAAACAAAAATATTCACCATATAAATATTAGCTTTTCGTGGGGATCAAAGTCGAAGCATTTGGCAGACAAGATAGACTACCAAACTTACTACCATCTGCATATTCGGACTCGTCATCAGAAATAATAGTAATAAAACATTTTCACAACATTTTATAGAAGACCTGATTCTGGGTGAGCCACTTAATGCGCTTGTGTTACGGGCATCGAATTATTAAGAGAAACTCAGGATGTGACGATATGTACAAAGTAGTGAGGTACCAGCAGAGTAGAATAGTCCCTTCCTCGGTACTAGGTATCGTAAGAGGTGACTAAGATGCCAGAACCGACAGGTGGAGAAATATCCATGGTGGGGAGGGGCAGCAGCATTCCCATTACGAAATTATTTTGTTGGTTTCGCCCTGCGAATTCCAACACGCTTAGGCAAAATGGGCAAATTCCCCCTTTCTTGGGATTCCCTATATTTTGCAGTGAACTTCTAAAGGCAGTAATGATGATGATAGGTCGCGTTTTAGAAAAAAAAAATCATTTACATTTTGGTAAAAAACAAAATGAATTTGTTTAAATACTGCAAGTTGGGGATAAGCAGCAGCATCCTCGTCGCGAAGCTGCACTCTGCGATGGCCACCATGATGCTGATCATTAAATATTACAATAATTTATTAAAAACAACTTTATTGTACTCGGATCTCCGTTTCAAAATTATATATTTCTAATTTGTTTTGCTGCATACGTACAAACAAGATTTATTTAGACTTACAAGAAATATGTCACCAGCCAGCATAACATGTAAGTAAACGTTTGAAGTCAGGTTATGATGTTTAAGACAATAGCAATCATCTCATAATTATATTATGTATAAGGTCTGGTTAAAGGACCCGGTGGCGCATTCCTGTGTCGTGAGCCAAAGGATTCCCAACCCAGGACAAATACTTACATGATGATATTTGTATTTGACCTGTGACTGAGGGTGTTATATGGATTTCAATATTATAATTGTGATATTTCTGTCGTCTGATGTCCGTAACACAAGTGCTTTTAGCGAATTATTCCTTGGTTAAGTCAATGCATATGAGAATGGGAAAATTTATTATTATTTTAGAGTTACCATAAACAGACAGACAAAAATATAATTATTTAATCTTTTTATCGTGGGCTTAATGATTATATTTATTTTAATATTTTGCTCGGAATTGTTTTGTTCACTGCGCAGAAAAATTGCACCCAATGGTGCATCCGGTCGTGTCTTTACCTTCTGCGCCAAGAGTATCTTCTGTTGTTTGAAGTCCGTAAAACAAATGAAGTCAGCGACTTATCTTGGAGTTAAGTCAATGTATGAGAGATTGTGAGAATTAATTATTATTATAACATTAACTACCCTCCAGTGAATGTTAAAAAGAGTTTTCCACAAACAACCAGACACACAAAAATAAAATCATAAAATTATGAGTTTGATGATTTCATTTGACCACCATTTGTGCACCAAAGGTCACCCAGGCGAAATATTTATATGATGATATTTATTTTTGTTCTGTGTGTTTAATACATGTATTTAAGTACTATATAGGTGCTTTAAGCAACTTATTTCGGAGTCAGGACAACGAATGAGATGTTGTATGAATTTATATATTTATGTTCATAGACCTCATAATATTTGCATGTTCATTGCGTAGAAAAATTGCACCTAATGGTGCATCTGGTAGAGTCTCTACCTTCCTCACCCAGAACAAATATTTATAAGTTGAATACAAATGTCCGTCTGCGGCTTTATCTGTGTGGTCTCTTAAGATCTAAGTCTATGTGAAGAAAAAAAATTAAATAAAAGCCCGACCAACACAAGAGAACATGTTTTCTAGGTAAAAAGAAGCCTATGTGTTATTCCAGTCTATCGGTATTTACTGTGATCAATTTTATTCAGATTTATCCGAGTCGTCCGGTGTAAAAGTGTAACAAATATACGTTTACATATATCATACCCATATATCCGTACTGTTTTAAGGGTGGGCGCCATATATATCTATATTTAAGAGTGTTTGTGATACTTCTGTTGTCTGATATCCATAACTGCTTTCAGCGACTAATCTTGGATTCAGGTCAATGTATTAAATGTGTGATTTTATATTATATTATTATATAAGTGGCTTACATACATAAGTATTATATAAAAAATAAATAAAGTCCCACAATATCTCATACATTGACCTGATTCCATGATAATTTGCTTAAACCACTTGTATTATGGACATTAGACAACAGAGCAATCACAAATATGCTATTTAAACACTTATATTTAACACCCAGATACAGAACAAACATAAATATCATTATATAAATATTTGTCGTGGGTGGGGATCGAACCCACAACCTTTGGCGCAAAAAACCGGATTAATACTATCTGCACCATCGGCCCGTCGGATATATTTGTACATCGGCAATGCACCAACTATTTATTCGATTTAAGATCACATTGCAAATCGAAATTAAAGTGCTGTTAGATAATATTGTGTTAAAATTAAATAAGTGCTTATATTTATTACATCAGCCACAAAACATCCACAACTAGACCTAGGTCTCCACAGAAAACGGAAAAATTGCCCATTACCCAGTACCTTAGTACTTACGACACCTAGTACAGAAAGAGGTACTTTTCTCCCCCACCGGTAGCCCACGGCGTGAAATTATATCTATAAAGATATACTAAAAAAAATTCAGGTGTCAGGCAGGACTCGAACCTGCATATTTCCTGTATACAATGATTGTACTACGTATTCACTACGTATTGTACGTTTAGCATCAAATCAGCATGTGAGGTACCAACAGAGTAGAATAGTACCTCCCCCTGTACCAGGTATCGTAAGAAGCTACGGAGGTACCACGACCGACAAATGGCGGTATATCTATCCGAAACAGTGCAACGTATTCAAACAAATGTATAGGACGGGAATGGCAGCAGCATCCCCGTCGCGAAGTTACGCTCTGTGATTTCAAACACGCTTGCCCAGCGCGGCTATTATGGGCAAAATTGCCCTTTTCTTGGCTATGTCCAAAATTGGACTCTAATGACTGATATCATAATCAAATCAGCCCTTAAACGCAAACAGAAAGCTTTGTTCATTTGAAAGTTTTTTTAATAACAGCAGCTACAATAGGCAGGCGCCGTGTCAAACGCAATGCGTAGCTTTGATAAGAATGAAGCTCAATATAGCTTTAGAAATACGAATCAAATGACTATTTGGATATACTTTTTTAATATAATTTTACACAAACATAGACCTGGCATATATACAATAAGCTTAAAGCACGATACGTTATAGAGGGACCCAAATATTCATCTTATTAATGTTTGCCATGTGTAGAGATTGAATACATGACCCTAAACGCACAGGGTAGGATCAAGTGCCATCTGCGGCATTAAGCCAGTCAAAAGGTCAAGAGCCTTTGGCTAAAACTGATATACTAGGAGGGAGCATTCTCCCATTGTACTACCATAATAATAATATACCCTTTTTTATTACATAAGGTCGACAAACAAACATACAGATCTTGTGAAAATAAGCGTCACTGCAGCCTATACCCAAGTAACACAAGGAGGATACAACCAACGCGCTACAAACCTTGTGACTTATACTTATTATGTCACATTACCCAGTAATTTATACCTCCTTCTGTACCAAGTAATGTATGTACCAAAGTCGACAGATTGCGGTTTAACCATCCGAAGCAGTGCAGGTTAAATATTACAGGGTGAGGATGGGCAATAGCATCCTCCAGAGATGATATGCATAATTTATGTTTACATAAAATAAGTATAATATATATACTTTTCTTAATAAACCTCATTTCTTTATATAGCCATAGCGAGTATCAAAACATATCGCAAGATGAGAATGAAGGCCCTAGATGAAGGCTGCGATAACTCAAAACTGCAATTTAATTTAGGCCTTTCGAAATTAACATAAAAGATCACATTACGGCCCAAATCCGTATAACTTATTCGGAAAGAAAACTTTTCTGAACATCGTCTGTTGAAATCTCTCTAAAGGAATTTGCGTTTGCGTTGCATTACGTTAGAATTTTCGCATAAATAGCTATGTTTCTAGAATTATTGGAAATATAATATGCTGAATTGATGCAATCTTCATTTAGGAGAGCGATAATAATAAATAGAAGAGTTTAGATGTATCAAAGCAAAGAGTTTTAAATTTCAGTATAATAAGCGGTAAAAATTACAATATTTATATTTAATGAGATATGTTTTAATATTAAAAAATAAAACACTGAAATATAAAACAATTTTATTGTCAACAACACTATTGGAAAAGACAATGATAAACATTCTAATTTCTTTATAATTTATAATAAACTAGCCGAACCCTGCGGTGTAAACTGCGTTAAAATTAAGAACTTTCATACTAACTTTGCACCCTACTTCTTACCCCCTTAAGGGATGATTTTGAATAAAATATTTTACATTACTTTTATGATTTACAATTAAGAAACTTTATATTACATTTCACTTGAATAACTTCAGAAACAAGAAATGAGTTTCATTCTTAATTTGCAACCTCGTTTTAACCCTTTCGTCATATCATCATACCAGCCATTGACAAGTCCACTGTTGTAAAGAGGCCTTTCCAGAAAGAAGGCTTTTCCCTCAATTTTGCCGCGCTAGGCAAAAGTGTTGGCGACGGTGATGCCGCTGCCCATCCTCGCTCTGGGCATTTGAGCGACACTGTTTCGGGTGAATATACCGCCATCTGTTGGTTCTGGTACCTAAGTCACCTCTTACGACACCTGGTGCAATGAGAGGTACTATTCTACTCTGTCGGTACTTCACACCAGATACCTTTTTCATCATCATCATATCAGCCATTAGACTTCCGCTGCTGGACGTAGGCCTCCCTAAGTAATTTTAAATAGGACCGGTTGTATGCAGCCTGTGTCCAGCGTAAACCCGCAACTTTAGTAAAATCGTCTGACCATATTTACGGAGTAAATTTTCAAAAATCCGTTTTCAATTCTCCCCTACGTTATAAAAAGAACCCTTATGCAAAGTTTTATACCCTTATACGTCAGTTAGTCAGTTAGCTTTTCCTGTTATATACATAGATCTCACAAAAATATTGCTATATATTAAAATTTTATTTTAGCGCATTTGAAAAAAATTTACAAAAGTATTACAGTGGACGCAAGCTGCTTACTGAACCTATTCGAATTTTTTAGAGAGAAATTATTATTCGTGGAATCCAACTAATGACACATATATCAATTAACATATTCAGAAACTGGTCCATCCGAAAGGCACAACTAACATCAATAACCGCAAATACATTTGATAGTTATTGATATGATATCAATATTTTTTTGTCACTACTTATTTATTTAAATATGATTTCGCACAGAACACCATCATTACCAAACCAGCTATTAATAGCCCACTATTGGTCATAGGCCTCCCCAAGAAAGGAGGTATGTTGCCTATAATTGCCGCGCTGGGCAAGCGTGTTGGCAACCGTAGAGCGCAGCTTTCGCGACGGGAACGCTGCTGCTCATCCCCGTCCTGAACATTTAAGATGACTTTTTTGCATGGATATACTGACATCTGTCGGTTCTGGCACCTGGTACATGGAGAGTTACTATTCTACTCTGCCGATACCGCACGGCTATACATACTTATATAAATAAGTACAGAAAATATTTATATATATAATAAGTAAAAAATATAGTTAAATATAAATAAGGATTAATTAATATTAATATAACACATAGTTATTCGTTTAAACTAAATATTTTTCTTTTAACTATATTATGTTTTTATAATATAAGCATAGTACGTTAATTTGTTATAAATAAATCAAATTAATATAAATAAGTAAAAAGTTATCTATTAACTTAATATTCTTTTTTCACAAATTGTTGTCTTTAATTTTATCGAAAAGCCCGCCCGAAACCTAAATAAAAACGTGTTTAAGGAAGATATCATTGCTTAAATTTTGTGTTAACACATAAAAATATTTAAACACCACCGTCATATAAAAACAGTGCTAAACTAAAAATATTTATCCAATAAAGATTCATAACTCTTCCGCAAACTATATGCAACTTCAGTTCAAACTTTCCAACTAACTTAAAGAAAACTTACCGCAATACTTTCAAATACACAGCACTCAACTGAACTAACACTTTAGTTATTCGTCAATTACTGGGTATATTTTAGTTTAGTTTTAGTAGCCGAGTTTAGTTTTAGTGAGGCATGGAACGTCTTACCTACACCGTGCCAAACGCGATACTGACGTATCAAATGTTGTTCAGGGAGAAACCAGTTCGACTTGGCCCCCGGACTTCACTATGCAGCATCACGGATTCGGGGATTGAACTAGGAAGAGGGGGATGGAAGGGTCATGTTTAATTGGTTGCTACTTTGAATTTTTGCTTAGTACACGGTCAGTTTGGTAGATTAAGTTCTTCAGATTTGATGGGTGAAACTTGAGACAGGAAAATTAACTTGACGCTTCATTATTATCAGTAGTAAAGATTAAAAAACATGTTTGTACACTAATATTATAAAGATTTATGTTTGTATGGTTTGGTTTGATTAAAAATCTACCCGGCAATTTAAATCATTGTTTCACCATTAGAAAGCTACTTTTTCTCCAAGAAACATAATCTACCTAATTACATACAAACCTAATATTTAAAATTCTCTGTCACAGTGTATTGCCTGATATTATCGTATAGGTAGTTACCAAACTACTCCGAAAAGGCTTGACCGATTCTAATGAAATCTTATATACATATTTTGTAGGCCTGATAATCGGCTAGAATCTATTTTCCATACCCCTAAGTGATAAAGGTTATCCAACTCTTACATTTTATTAATATTTTATGGACATTTTTTTTATAATGTCGTATTAAAAAGTTCATACCACCCTAAATTTTCACCCTTCTATCATCAACTCTTATTTTTATTAGGTTTTTTTTTTGTAAATGTATTATTTTCATGTCAGTTTACGGCAGAAAAACGTTTGCCGGGACAACAAGTGTTATAATAACACTAAAATCAACTAACTGTTACGTAAGATATATGAGACCACTCAAATTTAAACAGTAATTTATTAGTTTATATTTATATATTGTTAAAGAGATTTACCGTTAATTCTATGTATATATATTAGTTCCTCATCCGTAGGTACATAATACTCAAATAATAAGTTCAAGTCAACCACTTTTGGAAGTTGTACAGACGTAATGATGATGATGTTGAAACCAATAATACATTTATTTGCTTTAACATATTAGAAGGAAAGATAAAACAAAATAGAAATAGTTAAGATAAAACAAAGGCTATGGCATTCTATTAAAGATATTTGTCATTTGAATAACAAAACAAAAACCATCAGTCGAAGAAAACAAGTCATTCTTAAGCCAGTAAAATTCTTGGAAATCTTTCGGCTACACTAGAATCACTGGCAAGAAATACAAAAATATTTCCGGTCGGTACAATTCTTTCATCATGATTCCAACAGATGAAAGCGAAGTCAATAATTTCACCTGTGACATAGTTACAGTAAAATAATATTTAAAATTGCTCGAGCTGTATCAAATTGTCAATGTACAACAAGATAATCATTGACTGGAGTTAGCTACACAAACCTGACGCTTGGTGCATCTTATTTATTTCTTATATATATATATAGTTGTGACACATTAATTTAATAAAATTTTGTAATGATATATTAGGTATATTATATACTGGGATAGACGATCTGATTAAAACCTCAGATTCGCACTGGACGCGGGCGGCATACAATCGATCTTATTGGAAATTACTTGAGAGTAAACGTTTTGCGGCTGATATGAAGATGACAATTAATTATATTCTATGATTTTAATAAAAATAAAATTATACATTAACTTGAAATATTGCTTTTATATTGTAGAAAGTATGTAACACGTGTCTCTGAGACTATTTATATAGCGATTTATTTTTGTATTTAGTAACAATATTAAGTAATATTTCGTGGGGTACCAGTAGAGTACTTCTCTCTGTACCAGGTGTCGTTTGTGGCGACTGAGGTTCCGAAACCGTCTCAAGGCGGTATATTCATCCGAAACAGCGCAACTTGAATACTATAGGGTAGGGATGGGCAGCAGCATCTTCCTCGTGAAGTTACGCTCTGCGATTGCCACCACACCAGTCCAGCAGTGAGTTTTCAATGATTAATATGATGATGATGACAATTAATTGAATGTGGATTGGTGGATTTATTTATTTAATGTCACATTATTTTTTTCATGATAAACATATATGGTTAAGACAGAGGTACAAGACAACGTTTGTATTTCCCTTCGGAATAGTGATAATACAGCAGATGTAGAACGCCCACTGCTGGACGTAGGCTTTCTCAAGAAAGGGGGGATTCGCCTATAATTAATGCGCTATGTAATCGTGGTTGCAATCGCAGAGCGTAGCTTCGCAACGGGAATGCTGCTGCCCAATCCCGCTTAGTTGCATTTTGGATATACCGCCATCTGCCAGTTTCGGGTCCTCGATCGCCACTTTCGACACCTAGTACAAGGGAAGGTACAATTCTATGAGCTGTATACTCACGGCAAACTTCCTTTCCATCTCCCTTAATCTTTATAATAATAATCATAATGAATTTACACTATATCATATACGTTGTCCCGACTCCGAAATAAGTCGCTTAAAGCACTACATTAAAAACGCATGGCGCATACGATTGGATTACTACTATCTGCGCCATTGGATCCATAATATTAGTTTCAATGACTGATCTAGCCTTAAATGTGAGTTTATTTTTAGTACCAGGAAATTAGAATATTATATATGTAGCAGTATAGTTCTTTGTATATAAAAGAAGGAGCTGAAATAGACATGATTTTTGGTCAGGATTTTGGATTTCTGAGAAAGGATTTTTAAACTCTTCTAAGGGATGTGGACGGTTAATATAAAGCATGCAAATCTTTGCGGAAATCATCCCTTGAAGAGGTAAAAGTTGGTCATGGTTAGTATGAAAATTCACTGATTTTAAAGTTGTTTCATAAAATGTGATATTTTTATAACAAGAAGTTAACAGTCCAACTGACTTACAAATCAACGCAGAACCTAAACTATAAGGTAATAAAAATTCAGTATTACATTGCCTACTTATCAATAAAAGCTACAAAACATCATGCTAGAACCAACAACAGCATAAATAATATTAGGTTTGTTCTAGAACTTCACGCAGATAAAACCTTAGGGCGTTGCTAGTTCTTTTATGTATTAAAAAAAATAGTCTATAAATATAAGCCTAAATAAAGACAACCTATAAAAAGATATCTATACTTTATACAACCTTCGCTTTCGTTCAATAAGAAATTTATTTCCATCCTATGTCACATTTTGTATCTAATTATTCAAATAACCAGCTACCCAGAGATATTTCTTGAAACTTACATCAAAGATGGCTGCCAAAAAGAAGACCGCAGAATAATAATTTTGTCGCAGAAAAAGACTGTCCGAGTGATAATACCACATGATAAATAGACTCGATCTCCATAAAATTACTATTTAGATACAATGGCGATGTTTTTTTTATTAAACCACAATCTAAGTGAAGTTTTTAGAGTTCCTTTAATAAAAGGTTCAAGTAGGTCCTGGCCGTGAAGTGGCCCAAAGGACGTCACTTATTTGCACAAGAACATACATAACGCAATTTATATATAATATATGCTGAATAGTAATATTTTATGGTAACCTGAGTTATAAGCCGCGAGGTACCGCCAGAGTACAATAGTACATCCCCTGTATCAGGTGTTTTTACATGAGGTAGACCTCTTACAAAGGTCGTCTAGATTAGTACCTCACTCTCACGTATATATACCGACAGACAGCAGTGTACGCATTGCTGTGTCCGATTCCGATGATTTCCGTGTGTTCGCATTACGATTTAAAAGGTGAAAGATTACCGGGAAAATGTGAAATTGTATCTTCAATTCACGGGGTCGGCGACACGCTAGTAATATTCTTGTGATGGTCTAGCAATTTACCATCGGATCATGATTGTTTGCTGACTATATAATATAAAAAAGGCGACTAAGGTATCAGAATCCTTGTCGCGAAAGCTACGCTCTGCGATTACAATCACGCTTGCCCAGCGCGAATATTATAACCTAAACCCCCCTTTTTTTGCATGAACCTATGTCCAGCAGTGAACTTCCAATGGCTGGTATGAAGATGATATAATATATCTGATTTGGCTTCGAGTGTAGCTTTGGAGACTGATACAAGTACCTAGATGAAGTTTTCTTATATTAACTTTGTAGTTTCTTATATATATAATATACAAGAAACTATAAAGAGTTATTCTGAGTAAGTAGTAAATTTTCGTTAAAATCAATCCAGCCGTTTTGGAGTTGGACCAAAATTTAAAAAGGTTATTTTATAAGCTGTGTGGTACCAGGCAGAGTGGAATAGTACCTCCCCCCGTACCAAATGTCGTAAGACGCGTCCAAAACAATGTAGCTAATGTATAAAAGGCGGGGATGGGCAGCAGCGTCCTGGTTGCGAAAGCTGCGCTCTGCAATTGCCGACACGCTAGCTCAGCGACGGCAATTGTGGACAAAATTTCCTCTTCCTTGGGGAGGCTTATGTTCAGCAGTAAACTTTCAGTGGCTGATGTGATGATAAGTAAGTACATCAAGTATTATTATGGTATAACAAACAGACACTTCAACTTTGTTTTCATGTTGAAAGAAATTTGTTTATGTGCACCTTAAATACAACAGGATAATAAGCAAGCTTGCAGATGGAACTTGGCAGGCGTTTGGAGCTCGAACAGCACTTATCGTTTCAATATGGACAAATCTTTATAAATTACAGCCTATGTGATCCTGATACCATATTATTTTAAAGTTTAACTAAAATCCATTGAGTAGTATTTGCGTTTGTAATATTAGTCAAATAGTATTTTTTGATAGTATTTTTTTTTATTTTTACCCATAACATCTCATACATTGACCTGTTTGCGTGGTAAGTTGCTTAAAGCACATCTGACAATAGATGAATCACAAATATATTACTTAAATACATATATTTAACACCCAGACATAGAACAAACACAAATATTATCATATGAATGTTTTTCCTGTGTTGAGATCGAACCCACCAACTCTCAGTGCATAAGATAGGATCAATACCATATGCACCACCAAAATAAATAAAAGAATGAGCTGATTTTTGTATTATTATTAACTAGTATACATTCTTAACAGTCGGGTAACTGAAAAACTTTCATTTGAGCTGAGTACCAAGTAACCATGTACTCGGCGCGTGTATAATATTTAGTCTACAATTATTTATTTAGCTAATAGTGTCCGTTCACGCTGTCATCACGTGGGGACTTTAATTTCCGCTGCTCGGCCTTCGCCGCTTCGGCTCCCTTTTAAAACGGATTATACATGAACTATTTACTTCTTTACTCTATGTACTTTCATTTATGTCTTTTTGGTATCCTACATTGATTAAAATAAAGTAATTTCCCGCTGTATTTTGCTTGCGTCTTGCCCGCTGTCTTTTTTTGTCTTGTTTATGTCGTGTTTTTAATTTGTAAAGTGATTCAAGAGGACGATTTATGCATAATATAAAATAATAACACTGATAGTATTAGAGTTTTTAAATGTGATTTTGTAAATAAACACATTTTTATTGCGTTTACATTGCAAACGCTGGCTGAACCAGACGAGATAGATCAAAATAATGTACAACAGTATTGTACACCGTAAAAAGGTCTACAAAATAGTCCATTGTTTATCCTTATTGCGGAGGTTAGGTTAGTAATCTTTATAAATAAAGAAAAACCTTAAAATGTATGCATACATATTTATTACCGGGACCTTCCGAAACCTCAGTCGCCTTCTACGACTTCTACTTTGCCGGTACTCTACAAATAATGATTATAACAGAAAAAAAAAACACATTAAATATCTGTATGTTTGTTTTAAAGTTATTTTATTATAAATGTTCGATTATCGAACAAACAAAAATATTTGTGTTTACTCAATCACATTTTGCTTGATGAATTAAAAATCAATAAATATGATACCACAATTCAGTTTGTCAATATTTTTGAATTTGACTAGCTCAATGGCGCGGGTGGAAGCGATCTTATCTTATAATCAATAGAGTGTGGGTTCGATCCCCATGAATATATTTTTTTATTGAATTAGACCTAACAATAAGTAGAAAAGTAAAAAAATCTTACTGACTTTATGATTTAACGACGCGCAGACAGATTCACATATCACATCTGTCATCGTGCAGGATTCCTATCATAGTACGAGACTGCCATCACTGGAGAAGTTTACTGCACGTTCTTATCGCAATCCATCCTAAAAGATCCAGGACAAACGTATCTCTCTCTATTAGCTACATTCTCTTTATTTATACAAAAATAACAGCTTTTTATAAAAGGCACATGATACCAAATGGATGGGCCAATTTTAACGGGACTCATTGGCAGATAGCTAATGCTATAAAGAGTAACTTAGGTTACTTTATTATTTATTTAACATATGCTTTCTAAAGAATAAAAGAAGACTTTTGGTTTCTATAGATTTAGGTGGAATTTCAGACCTAATTATATATTTATAATATATTTCTGACAACAAGAGGGTTTATTTTTAGTGCTTAACGATCTTCAAGCTCCATTGAGACGACGCCAAGGGCATCGGATAGCTTTACCTTAGGAAACGTCTGGGTGCGAGTGGTGCTTAAGTACGGAATGTTCGTCGTAAAGTGTATCTTTTCTATTTGTAAACGCGAGCAGTAGCGAAGCGCGTAGCTTCCATCGCTTGAATCATGAAGATTTTGCAATCATCAAAGTCTATAAAGTTTGCAATCTTGTAGAAACAAAAGTCGTCTACATTGGTATCTCACTCTCACCTAGTTCTACCGCCAAACAGCAGTGTTCGCACACCTGTATTCCAATTTGATGGATGAGAGTGACAGTGAGATTACTAGGCAGTGACATAATATCATTAAGTTACAAGTTTGACAACGCGCTAGTGATATTCTTGAGATAAAACGAGTGTCTATAGGCTGCTGTGACGTTTCCTATCACGTGGTTCGTATGCTTCTATGTTGACTTAGTCGCTAGTCATCATATCAGCCATAAGACGGCCATACGACGACATAGGCCTTCCCAAGTAATCTTCAATAGGAGCGGTTATATGCGGCCTGTGTACAGCGCCCTTCGCTGCGCTTGTCGGTAAATGATCTCCATTCCAGAACCTTACGACCCCATCGGCCATCGGTTCTGCGTACCAAATGCCCTGCCCACTGCCACTTTAACTCACTAATCCGTCAGTCAATATCGGTAACTTTCGTTCTGTTACAAATCTCCTCATTCCTGATTATATCGCGTAATGAAACTCCGAGCATTGCCCTATCATATCTCTCCTCTTTAAAAATGACTATGGTATTAAAAATGAGGAGAACTGTCTAGTGTATGTAACTGTAGTTATTATATATATAGTCAAGGCGTGCCAAGGAGTGATGGCATTTGATATCCAACTGCCTATCTGGTAGCACTTAGTAATTCCTCGACAAGTCAAATATCTTGAGATTACACGGGTACGTATGATTATTGTAATAACATTAAAAGACAATGTCTCATAACATATCCTTACACATATCTCAAAGAAAAAGAAAAAGGAGAATACGTGCTCATAATTGATACTTCGGACAGGAGTTGATGGCGTAAATGTGATTCTATCTTGTGCACCAAGAACTGATTAGGGGGTTCGAACCCCAGCCAGGACAAACATTTATATGATAAATATTTGAGTTTGGTGTTATAAATGTGTTTAGGTATTATGTTTATGACTCTAATGACGCCCGATATCTATAACGCAAGAACTTCAAGCAACTTACCTCAGTGTCAGGTCAATTTATGATATATTGTGTGAATTTATATATTCAAAACATCCACAGAGCGTAGCTGCGTGACGAGATTACCGCAGCACAACCTGTCTTGTATTAAATTTAGTACACTGTTTCAGAAATATATATCGCCATCTGTCGATCGGTGACCCTGTTACGACACCTGGTAAAGAGGATACTACTCTACTTAGCTATTACCCTACAGCAGATAATGTAAGCGAGGTATTCTCTTGATCGTGATGAGTGATGATTACAGCCTCGATTAGAATTATGATAAATCATAAATATATGTTACTCTAATTATTAATATTGTATATTATCATCAGCAGCGGTAGGACATCCGCTGCTAGAACATAGGCCTCCCGATACCATGTTAATTAGTTACTCTCATCTTCATAGCTCACTGCTGGACATAGGCTTCCCTAAAAAGGGTGGAATTTTGCCCATAATTGCCACGCAGGGCAAGCGTATTGGCAAATACAGAGCATAGATTCGCACCGAGGATGCTGCTGCCCACCTCAGTCCTGTGCATTTGAGCTATACTATTGCGAATAGATAAGCCGTCATCTGTCAGTTTTGGTACCTTAGTCGCCTCATACGATACCTGGAACAGAGGGAGGTACTATTCTACTCTGCCATACAGTATTACTCTACTGAAATTTAAATGGGACTTAATGGCGGTACTTGGCTATTTTCATCATCTTACCATCCTATTGATTGTCATAGGCCTTACCAAGTGCTTTGCAATATGATTGCAGGTAGCATTAAGCGCGTATCCACACATATAAATACGCGAGGCTTTTTCGCATCTCTGTAGAACTCTTAGTATTCCGAGGAGATATATATATATCGCTCTCTGACTGATAAGCTGTGCTAAAAATCATTCCTATCCCATAAAAAAAGCTCTTTGTATCCTACGGGAACATGTTTTTGAAATAAAAAATAAGCTTAGATGTTATTCCACATTATGAATAATGTCTGTGCCAAATTTTATCCTGATTGAAATATCTGAATAAGATATTTCGACGTGAAAGAGTAACAAACCAACATACTTACATCCATACATCCAAAGTCACCAACGTTCGCGTTTATATTTTTATTATTATTAAAATATATAATTACCCACAACACCTCATACATTGACCTGATTCCGTGATAAATCGCTTAAAGCACTTGTGTTAAATACATATACTTAACAAAGCGAAGTTAGTTTCAAACTATGCTGTTTTTTAAGTTCATTATCATCATCATATTATCATCATGATAAATAAAAGTCAGGGCATAGATTTATTATTGAAAGTCATGAATTACGTGTAAATTATATTTTTTAAATCATCCCTTTCACCCCCTATAAAAAAGAGGGTGCAGTTTGTATGACTGATTGACCATGCAGGACCAAAATTATAATAGATAGAAACCATAAATTTACCTCAGGGGTTCCTTTTATACCTATGAAAAGGATTAGAAAGGATTTTTTTTAAATCTCGAAAGGGATAAACTGGATGCGAAGTTAGTTTGAAAATTTGCTGTTTTTAAAGTTTATTATCATAATGATGAATGAAATTCAGTATAAAAGTTTAGGTTTACAGTATAAAAGCATTGAAAGTCATTAAATGTATATTTGTATAAGTGTAAAATATATATATTTTAAATCATCCCTTTTACCCCCTATAAAAGAGGGGTTGCAATGTTTTTATGAAAGTTCTATAACTTAACGCGGCTAAAACCAGGGTGCGCGGCTAGTCGACAGATAAGAAGCTAATTACGGGCCCGATGGCGCAGATGGTAGTGATCCTGTCTTGTGCACCAGGGGTCGTGGGTTCGATTCCCACCCAGAGCAAATATTTATATGATGATATTTGTGTTTGCTCTTGTATGGGTGTAAAATATATGTATTTAAGTAGTATATTTGTGATTCCTCTGCTGTCTGGCGTCCGTAACACAAGTGCTTTAAGCGACTTACCACGGAGTCAGGTCAAGGTATGAGATGTTGTGGGAATTTATTATTATTATTATTATATTATTATTATTATTTCTAAAAATACATTTAATTAGGTCGCGTATCACCTTGACGTCTTCTCTTCGCTCTATTAACCTTTGACTATATCAACATCGTGATTCTACATTTATCTTGCAAATTTTGTGCTCATAATCTACTATTCTCTTTGTGTAATCAATTGTGTCCAATAGACAATTAAAATAAGATTGCGTTAACACCCTTTGATGGTAAGCAAACACAATCAGGCTTTGTGTTGTGGCACTACACTGGAAAGGAGGGGCGGTACACTATGATAATGTAGGCAGTCTAGCCTATGGTGATCAATACACATAACCAGATATATCTCGTATATTTAAACGTGGAACTAGCTTATAAAAAAGTAATCTTTACATAACGGCTTTAAAACGCGTTTTTTTTTTGTTTCCACTTTTTGTGTCAGACGTTTTGTTTTGTTATAGTTTCTTGTTTTAAGAAATAAGCAGACTAAAACGGTGACCACTTTCAATCTGAAGTTGCACATCACAACAAATGATTTACGTATATTTGAACATGTAACTAGTATATAAAAAGTAATCTTTATATAACGGCTTTAAAACGCGGGTTTTTCGTTACAACTTTTTGTGTCACACGTCTTAGTTTTTGTAGTTTCTTGTTCTAAGAAATAAACAGACCAAAACGGTGAACACTTTAAATCTGGCGGTTTACAGCACAGCAAATGACGATCGTCCATTTGCTACTTTAGGCCTAAAGCAGCAGTTTTTTTTAAGCAAGCTCGTAGTTACTTCTTATATATTACAGTGCAGTGCGACGGTGCAGTTGGTAGTGATCCTATTTTGTGCTCCAAAAGTCGTGGGTTCAATTCCCATCCAGAACAAATATTTGACGATGATGTTTGTGTTTATTCTGTATCACGGTGTTAAATACATGTGTTTTAATAGTATATTTGTGATTTCTCTGTTATCTCGCGTCCGTAAACAAATGCTTTAGAGTCAGGTATTAGTTGTTCTGGGAATTAATTATTTTATATATATATATTGCAACGTCCTTACAAGCTGACACATGTAACTCTCATTTAGATAAAATATGACAGGCAATAAATGAATTTGAATTTGGTCACGCATTAAATTTTACCGTGGAACCCTCCACGGTTAAATAACCAGAACAGTACCTTCTCCTGCCCCAGGCCTCGTAAGAGGCGTCTAACGTACTTAGCGTAACAGCGTAGCTTAAAAGAAAGTTTGGTTAAAAATGATGCAGTCGTCTTTCCTATATTAGCCGGAAGAAATATTAAAAGACAACATAAACTGTTTTTTATGTAAACACCGCTATGTGAATTTGTAATTACAAATAAATTGACGCTTCAACTTCACATGCTCATTATTATAATTGACATTATGTTAATTTTTCAATAAATAATTTGTAATTTATGCTATAATTAATATAAATGCTATTCAATACAAATAACCGTTAACAGTAAATCACCAGCACGTGCAATGAATTGGATTGAATCAATCGTTGTATCAGCCGTGTGTCGTATGAGACGACAGAGGTACTAGAACCGACAGATGGCGGTTTTTCCCGCGGGCAGAATTCCCTGTTTTTTTGGGGAGTCCCATGTCCAATAGTGGACTTTCTATGGCTGATATGATGATTTGTTCTGTGTTTGTCCTGGGTCTGGGTTTAGAATTTAAATATTTTAATGTATTTAGGTACTATCCCTTTCATCCCCTGTAAAAGGGAGGGTGCAAAGTTTGTATGACTGATTGACTGACTGACTCAATCCACGCAGAACCAAAATTATAATAGATAGAAACTAGAAATTTACCTCAGGGATTCCTTTTATAACTATGAGAAGCACTGAGAAACGATTTTTTAAAAATCTTGAATGAGATAAACTGCATGCGAAGTTAGTTTAAAAATTTACTGTTTTTAAAGTTCATCATGATAATGATGAATGAAATTCAGTATAAAAGTTTAGGTTTACAGTATAAAAGCATTGAACTCATGAAATATATATTAGTATAAGTGTAAAATATATATTTCTTTAAATCATTCCTTTTACCCCCTATAAAAGGGGAGTTGCAAAGTTTTTATGAAAGTTCTACAACTTAATGCGGCTAAAACCACGGTGCGCGGCTAGCCTATGTCTTCAGTCTTAAGAAGCAGAGAACTTCTAATGGCTGTAATGATGTAGATGTAAGCTCGTCCGTCTGATAATAATAATTAAATTAAATTTATTTCTTTTCACAAAAAAAAATACTATGAATAATTGGAGCGTTGTGTATGAACAGTCTAAAATGTTAATTGTGGGAGATTGGTGTCTATGTAGGTTCATAGTACCCGTAATAAAAAATAAAAAAATATATTATTTGAATTGTGTGTAAATGCATGCGTATGTCTAAGTGCGTGTGTGTATGCGTCGGTTTGTATGCAGATGTATGTGTGTGCTTGTGTGTGAATTCGAATAATTCTATTGTTTTACTTCCAATAAATTTTCAATATCTGAGTATGGCATTTTACGAAGATACTCATTGATCCTTCTAGCACACGATAATCTATTCATTAAACTAATATTAAGCTCACAGCTATTATTATAAATAATAAAATATAAACAAAATTACACTGAAGAGGTTAAACTCTCTCATTGCTCTTTATTACGACGAGTTAATTATAAGGACTGGTGAAGCGTGATAAGGAAATGGATCGCCAATAAAATTTCACCGTTAAATACAGAGCGAAGAATTGCACATGTACCTAACAGTAAGTACAATCGTTTGAAACACTAGTTATGTCCGCGATTTCGTCCGCGTGGAATAGTTTTTTTTACCTCTTTACCCTAACTTATATAAACTTTGAATGTCATGTTTATCTATATCGAATCAATGGCCTAAAAATAAGTTTCAAGTCTAGCTCTAAAAATAGCGATACTTCCATAATATTCCTCCTTTCTTTCGATCCCTTACAACCCTTATTTCGAATAAAAAATAGCCTTTGTCCTCAGGGTCTAAAAATTGTCTGTGCCAAATTTCATCAAAATCGGTTAAGATTAAAGCGTAATAAACATACAGATAGAGTTACTTTCGCTTTCGTTAATATTATTAGGGATAGTAGGGTATCTCATACTTACCTTTATTATAATTTTATTTCATTGATCAAAAAGGCCAGAATTATATAACTGCCACATCACAAAATACAATTTGTACCGACATGGATGGCAATTGGAATATTCAAAATTTGAATTCAAATATCGAACTTTTATATATACGTCACTCATTCTGACATAACATCTGTACTTATTGAGAACGAATGCCGTTACGTATTCGAAAGACATAAATGTTATTACGAAGTCCACTGCTGGACATAGGTTTGTCCAAGAAACTGCCGCGCTGGGCAAGCGTGTTGGAAATTGCAAATCGCAGCTTTCGCGACGAGGATGCTGCTGCTCATCCCCGCCCCCTGCATTTGAGCTACACTAATAATTTGGTTGTTTAATATGGTACGCAAGCCTAGTATGAGAATACTGCGTATGCCCTCAATAATCGATGGCAACAAGAAATGCTGACACTGCGCCTCGTGGGTCCATTGACGTTAGAAACCGCGTCGTTGTAAATAGATAGAATATTTTTTTGATCATTCTTGTACCTAACATCGGTCGAATCACTAATTATAAATTAGTATTGTAATTGTACTTTTATTAATTACAGCTAGCACAGCTACTATTGCAAAGTCTTATTACTGTTTAAAAGATTATATTATTGATAAAACTGGATGGTTGATGATAACAACGATCAGATGGGATTTGAACAATTACCACCATCAGTTTTTGAAAGTTTTTTTCTGATGGCTCGCATAATAAACTTGCTATATATATATATATATATATATATATTGCTCATCTTTAAAACCTGTCTAGTACAGACTAGTTTTAAATTGGGACACTCAATAAACTATTTGTTTAAATAACTCTTATAACCCCATTAGGTTGTCAGGCGTTGATTTGTGTATTTTTGTAATAATAACGTATTTTATGTTTTATTTTGACGATTAGAAAACGCATATAAAATTATGTATTTCAATAAAAACACATTTGACTTTGACTTGACTTTGCAGTCTGCACTTAAAGCTGGGATTTTTTAACAATCTATGCATCCAAACGTTATAGACCTATGGTTGCATGAAATGTTAAATATAATAATAGATAGAATTATGAAGATACGTATGTATGCATATATATAAATATATTATTTACGATACATTATATATTTACTAGACCAGATACAATGGTCGTCTGCATTCGTGATAATCGCAGAGCGTAGCTTCGCGCCAGCAATGCTGCTGCCTATCCCCGCCCTTTTGCTGAGGTACACTGTTTCGGGTGGATATACCGCTACCTGTCGTTCTTACAACAGCTGGTGCAGAGAAAAGTATTATTTGCCGGCACCTTTACGGCTCCCTGCACTGTTGCATTCACATCAAGCTGTTCCGGATGTACTGCCATCTGTCTGTTCCGTCATCTTAGTCACCCCTTATGTATGTACGAAAGTGCTATATTTTAGTCTGCCGGTACCTCATTGCGTTAGGTGTCTCACATATTAACAAACGAAATGCTTGAATTTGCTATATATATTTGCATGTTAAGATACTTGCTAACCGTTATTTGTACTAGAATAACAGAACGTGGTATGTGTAACACGATATCTATTAGAAACCAAGTGATGGCAAGTGGATAGTAATTTGCGGTGGTAACACATGGCCGACCGCAAATGGGGGGCTATCGTTTATACGCTCGTTCGTGTGAAAGTTTTGTAAGACCGTGTAATGTGTGTCTTCTTATTCTTTCTTCTGGGCATTCATCTATGTTGGGTGTTCAGATAAATTTGATGTGAACATGTATATAATTTTGTTTTGTATCAAGAATTATAATAGCCTATTGTATATTGAAGAGTTAGAGTTGTTATTTACAAGGTTTTTTTTGCATCTTTAGGATCTACTCTAGAAAATAAAAACGCGGCTATTATTGTTTTTTTTTTAATTTTTTCGCCGTTTTGGTTCGTTACTTTTAGGAACCGTTGACAACATTGATAAAAGATGTGTTGGGATTTGAAATTATAAAATTACATTCCTTCCTTACTATTTTTCGATATTTTTATATGATAAGTTTGCGTTTACACGTGTTGGGCTTGGCTAAAATAAAGAGGTTGATTCATGAAATTTATGATTTGCATAGCTTAGTGGTGTTCTTAAACCTTTTGACGAGCCAGATGGCGTAGATGGTAGTGATCCTATCTTATGCGCCAAGGGTCGTGGGTTCGGTTCACACCCAAAGCAAATATTTATATAATGATATTTGTGTTTGTTTTGTATGATAGTTAAATATATGTAGTAAATTTGTGATTTCTCTGCGTTCTAGCATCCGTAACACAAGTCCTTACAAGTACTTCTAGAGTTACCACGGAGTCAGGCCAATGTATGAGATGTTGTGGGAATTAATTATTATTATTATTAATTCATCTATGATATGATACATTAAGATGTTTTCTAATTTAAATAGCGTCGCGAAGCATCCGTGGAATAAAAAGGTGCTCTTTAATAGTTTAATTATATACTAATTATATTAAATTATTATTATATACTGTTTTTAGAGGCAATGTTTTATTATTCTAACTGTGATTTATACAATGGCAATACCGTATAATACACAAAAATCTTACTTCAAGTTGATTGCGCACTAGAATTACCGACTTGATTGTTGCCACGAACACCTCGTACTCGTACAGGAAGCATTTATTAAATCAATCATTTTATCCTCATCGCTCATCATCACACATCTTACACAAGGGTACCGCGCTCCCGATTAGACAGATGAGATACGCATTATTATAGAATTTAATATTTTAACATCAAAAATAGTCAGGTTTTAAGTCTTAATAACAATTTCCCTGGTGACAAGGTAACGGCTAGCCTAAGGCTTGACTAGGTTTAGAACAATCACCAGATAAATTAATCAAATCAACGAGTACAAGCGCACTACACTATAGTTCACACCGACAACTGAATTGACTTTCATCATTATCATCATCAAACATGGATATAGGCTTCCCCAAGCCGTGGGGAATTAGCTCATAATTACCGCAATCGTGGTGGCAATCGCAGAGCGTAGCTTCGCGATGGGAATGCTGCTGCCCATCCCCGCTCTGTCGCATTTGAGTTACACTACTTCGGGTGGATTTACCACCATTTGTTGGCTCAGGTACCTCAGTCACCTCTAACAACACTCAGTAGGACGTGCTGACGATTATTATTAAGCGGTCTGTATGTTTATTTGTAGGTCTGGTTAGATACTTAAATATCATCAAATTAGTGTTTGTCCTGGGGGTAAGATTCCTCGACCCTTAGCCCATAAGATAGGATCACTACCATTTGGGTCGTCGGCCCGTCGATAAGAATGAAAAGCATTTATATGATGATATTTGAGTTTGCTTTGAGTCTGAGTGTTAAAAATATGTCGTGATTCCAGCCATTGGAAGTCTGTCGGCTTTTCGACAACTGTTACAGGGGGTACCATTCTACTCTTCCTTACGGTATTATGTATTTAAGTGCTTTATTTGTGATTCCTCTGTAGATTGTTGCCCGGAACACAATTGCTTTAAGCGGACTTTACCTCGGAGTCAAGTCAATGTATGTGATGTGTGAATGACACGACACTAACGTCCCTCATGACCTCCTCTTATAAGTCAACAGACTAATAACTCGTTGAGTTCAAGTGCACGAATCTGCGATTCATCGTTTAACGCCACGTGTTACACTCGTAAATGGAAGTCGTTAAGTTCGCCCCTGTAATTTGATCGATCTGTGTAATGTTGACGTTACAAAATTGCTGGATTCCCCTGCTCATTTGTTTAATGTTTAATTAACAATCAATTGTTTAATTTAAATGAATATGTTTGTTTTGGACATGAATACTGTTTATGTAATTAACTATTTGGGCAAGAATACGGTTTTATTTCTATATTAATTAAAAATTGGAAAGAATGTTTCATCGCATTCTGTAGTGTTCCTATTTTGTACGCTTAATTTAATGTTGTGGATTCTATCCCCACCAAAATAGTAATGGTTCAACGCTTGGGTTTTATGTATATATAAAATGTACGTCTAATTTTTCTAATATATTAATAATATCTAGTGCTTTAATTTACTTGTCTTGGGGTCAAATCAATGTATGAGATGTCGAGTAAATTTATTTCTTTATATTCATTATCATAACAGCCATTGGAAATCCACTGCTGGAGGTAGGTCTCTTCAAGAAGGTTTTTGTAAAATTACCGCGCTGCAACCGCAGAGCGCAGCTTTTGTAACAAGGTAGCTGCTGCCCATCCCCGCCCTATGCATTTGACTTACACTGTTTCGAAAAGATATACCGCTATTGAATAAGCAAGAAAATTTAACACTGGCTACATTTTAGTCAAGTATAATCTGTGGCACTATGTAATTCTGCTAGGTGACGTGTTCTTACCGTTTCTGTATGGAAGTTTGTGCAAGTAAATAAATGCTAATTTATTTACAAGAAAACATTCTTTAATTAGAACTCCTAGACCATATCCCAATAACCGCCATCTGTTGGTTCCGGTACCTTAGTCGCCTCTTACGATAGCTGGTACAGTTCTACTCTGCCGGTACCTAATGGGAAAATTATATATTTATATAAATACAATTTAATGGTTTAATAACTTACACAACTATAACTCCATGAGTTAATTCATCATCATCATTATCATCATCACTGCACATGTAGAACGTCACGGCTATAAAACTCATCAAGAATAAAAAAATTAGGTCAAAGTTTAATCCAGCGGAGGCCTGTGTCTCTTAACTTCTAACTAGAGTTTAATGAAAATTGTGCAGATTTCTTTTATAAGCTTATTTATTGCGTATTCACAATACACACAGTAGCCATGACAATAAAACAAGGAAGTGATATCTGTGCCCCCTAGCGAGAAAAACTAGAAACTATAGTAGATGCGTTCAGGTCTAAGGAAACGTTCTATTAAAAAAAAAATACTCTTTTAATAATGTCTAGCCGTGGATTTCCAATGGCTGTAGTGGATGATGGTGCATTTACTAAGTAAGAATATGGACTCCTCCTTTTGTACCGTCAGAATTATCTTCACCCCTTATAACTTTACGCATAACAGCTATAAATTAGGAATCCAAAGTAATTTATTCACATATTAAGGGAACACATGGTTCCTCACAAATTACAAAGTGGAACACAGCGTGGAGGATTCTTGACTGAACTCGACTCCGAACAAGTCGCAACTTGCTTTTATCCCGCCCGAGTGGGTGTTTGTGTACGCTGATTTAGGAAATCCGACATTTTGGTAAAGTACTTTGATGAGAAATAAGAGCAATGCTTCAAACAACACCTTTATAGACAAACAGACACATTTTACATAAATTGATGTAGATGACGCAAAGTTCACCGGGTCTCTCAACAATTCTCACAACATCTCATATTGACCTTACTCCGTGGTAAGTCGCTTCAAACATTTGTGTTACAGACCCCCGATAACAGAGGAATTACAAATATACTACCTAAATACATATATTTATCACCCAGACACAGAACAAGCACAAATATCATTATATGAATATTTGACCTGGGTGGGAATCGAACACACGACCTTTGGCGCATACAAAAGGATCATTACCATTTTTGCCATCGGGCCCGTCATCTAGACTTTAATATGAAAATTAACATTTTTAAATTCATTTGTTTTTTATAAATTAATTTGAAGTCCTGTTTAAGACAGTTGAACAATCGTTTCTGAGTTAATTATCTATAATCAAACAGAGACTGCACCCGGTAGATGTACCCACTTTAAAGCAAAATAAATATTTCCAATACGTGGGGGGTTGGCCCATGCAAGACTTAATGACAAACAATATTATCTTAGACATAAAACACTATGTATACAACTAAATGAGAAATGGGATCTTTATGTCCCCTGCTCCCCCCTCCCCTTCACATTTATAATAAAACTAGCGGCCCATCCTGGTTTCGCACGGATGGACAATTGATAAAACATATATAAATTGGCTAAAACTGATCATATTGCCACCACGCTCTGCGATTGCCAACACGCTTGCCCAGCGCGGCAATTTTTTCGGTAAAAAACCTCCTTTCTTGGAGAGGCTTATGTCCAACAGTAGATTTCAAATGGCTGGTGTGGTGATGAAAATCTTGTACCCACGATCCAACCCAGAACATTATCAAAATATCTTACAGAAGATAATGTGCTCTGTTCGAGGGTAGGTGAGTACCCTAACAATATGATAACATAGAAAAACTAACCGGTGAATTCATCTATTTTGGTAATTTATTTTTCAAATCAAGTCACACGCCATAAACGTATCATCTTATGTAATACGGAATATTGTTACATTTTATAAGTTTTTCATTTCAATGCTTTTTTTTACTTTTTATATTTATTTCTGTGTATCGTTCCACATAAATATGTGAGAAGGGGTTTTAATTCCTAAAAAGTATTATTGGAGCATTAACTTTAAATTTAGTTCATGAGGACGTGAACCTGGTTGGTTAAGTATTAAGTAAGTTAAGGTCGAATTTCAAAATTTTTGGGGATAGTGCACTGTATCTTTTAGTTGCATACGGTATGAATAGTCTTGTAAGATTTGAAAATAGTTTCGTGTCTACTTCGCCGCATATCCCACACAACCACACCCCGGCAACAATGCAGGCGGTATATTTTGTTTAGATTGTCATTTCTTTCGAACACAAAGGAGATTAAAAAAAAACTACAGGTACTAAAACAGTGTAAAATAATAAAAAAAATGTATTATATTATTTGGAGAAGAATTTATATAAAAACATGAAAACATGGACTAATCTAACTAATCTAGGATTACATTAGTAAAATCTTAGTAAGGAACCCTATTTTTTTTAGTAAAAATGTATTTGTTATTAAAGATTAATGAAGCATTCTACAAATAAAAGCGTTATCGAAAGTAATCCAGTAGTTTTTAAATTGATTCGTCCCAAGCGCCCAATATTACAAAATACGTCGTTTCCTCTCCTTCCTTCCTTCATATTAGTATAGAAATAGATATAACATTGGTATAGATTACGCAATAGTTAGTTATCATTTTCATACTTTCTATTTCTTCAACAAAACTTGATTCAATGGAAACGCTTACAAATGTGCTGAACTAATTATAGTTTTGTGGGAGATTGAAACTGGAAACTCAGTCTATTTAAGCTAAATAATAAAATACATTTCCAGACAATTTCATAACATTAACAAAGTTTGCCTGCGACAAACACATTTAAATAAACAAACATACATCAACAATTAAACTCGTTGACTTTGCTACAAAGCCTCTCGAGATACTTTCAGGCTTGACGTTTCGCCAGACATGAGCGGGCGCGATTCAGTTTTAACTAGCCACGATCCGCGGATCCATCCGCTTAGTTCTCGTTGCCGTTAAAAAAATAAAAGTCGCCTAAAGTTGTTCCTTATCCAATTTTGAAAACGGATGCCACAAGGCTATAGAATGGTTGAAAATTTTTTTTTGAGAATTAAATTAATCGTCTTTTAAAGCCTAAAATAGTACTTTTATTATAATTGGTGAACGCGTAAACGTTATTTAGACAATTTTGACTTTGGTTTTTCTGAATTTCAATAAGTTTCTTACTATTACTTACTAGACTACTGTTTACTATACATATTCATAAATAAACCATTTCAATATACAATATGGTTTTCTCAGTTTTCACCGCCGCATCTCAAAAACCGGCAGCCATTGTCTCGTTAAAAACTTTTCTGGTAACATTAATGGCAGTTCTGCTTCCTTGTTACCTGTTTCTTGTTTGGTACACTTTGTTTTAAGAATGCTTTCATTCAGTTTACCTTGTGCTATCATTTACAGCGTAACGTATTGAGGTGATACCAAATTGATTGCTTTATTTCGAATTATACTTCTTAATGTTTTGGAATGCAGACAACGTACCGGCAAGCGCAGCGTAGGGCGTCCACCCGCAAGATGGACAGACGATCTGACTAAAACCGCAGGACCGCGCTGGACACAGGCCGCATACAACCGGTCCTATTGGAAATCACTTAGGGACGCCTATGCCCAGCAGTGGTCGTCCTGCGGCTGATAAGATGTCTGTCTGTCTGTCTGTCTAGATATAAAAACAAAGAGTTTAAGCACTAAACTTGATATTTCTCCTCTATTAACACCACTTTTACAATTGCTCTTTACGCTCGCCCATTACAGTATAATTAAACATTGACATACACTGCGAAAGTGTACATCGATTTTAGTTGTAGATGCGTTTATATGGGTATTTTAAGTTTTTGCTTTAGTACTTTAGTTAAGTCTGAAGATATAGTGATAGTTGTATGCTTCTTAAGTAATAAATACATTGACTTACCCCGAAATAAGTAGCTAAAGCACTTGTGTTACGGATAACAGGCAACAGCGGCTTTGCTAATATGATACATAAAACCCAGGCACATAAAATAAACGTACATCCGCTAAACGTTAAGCATCAAACTCGCAATCCTTAACGCACAAGATACAAACTGCAACTGAAATGCTGTTATAAATGCTATGTCGAATGCTTTAGTTTCATTAAAACCCGATTGTAAGAGATATCAGTAGAGAGATGTCGCAAAATGCTCAGCGTAATGTCACAGACAGCACTGCCATAAATTGTATTGAGCTAGCTAGATATAAGCCGGTTCAATCTCATAAATAACGACATATCAAGCCCTCAGCAACTGAAGCCTATAAATTGTGGGTTAACCTCTTTGGAGCGAAGTGAACTCTTGAAACGCAATTAGGTATGTTTTCTATTTTTCTCAAATACGCAATAGAAAAAAAAACATTTTATAATTTAACAATTTGAAAGACAAAGATGTAATTACGTTTCTTTTTTCTTTATTAGACCAGGTTGACAAACAAGCAAACAATTTGCGTGATAATAAGCGTTACAGCAGTCTAGAGACGCTCGTTATATCACAAGGATATCACTAACGCGTTACCAACCTTGTGACTTGAAGTTATTTTTCTACATTACCCAGTGAATTCACTACTCCTCTTAAAACAGAATGCAGAAATGCAAACACTGCTTCAAAACAGAATGCAGCAATGCAAACACTGCTATTTGGCGGTAGAAATAGGTCAGAGTGAGGTACCAGCGACGACCGTTTCTATGAGGTCTACCTCATCATTTTTAGTATGTTTTAGGACACTAACAGGGTCATCTACCGCATTACTATTATTGTAATACTTATAAATGTACATGTGCAATATCAAATCACATTTTGTAGTAATATAACTGCCTCTCTCACTTCAAACCAGCATAGCAATGCAAACATTACTATTTGGCGATAGAAGAATAGAAGGTTGGAGTGCAGAAGCCCATTATTCAAGTTCTATCTCATATGAATATGTGTTAGTTACACGTACTATCATGCAAGAACACCTGAATGAAATTTAGTGCAAAGATAAGTTATAGTTTGAAATCACACCTAGGCTTTTAAATAATATACAGTTCCCATGGAATTATTTTTTCAACAATGGGCCTCACTTCCTTTTTTCCTGACGCGATATAAAGATAATAATAATAATAACTTTATTCAACAACAAAAGGTATCTTAAACTAAAATATATTTTGATACTTAGGTACCTAAACTAGGTCTAGCCTGTTCTTATAGGCACCTACTTAAACTAAAGAGTACTTAATGTTGACAAAGTTGCAGAAAGCTTATAACTAAAGTTCAAAGACAAGCTGTCACCCGAAACTTCATTACCGTGGTAATTTTATAAGCTTCCCCTAATTAAGAAAAGAAACGAAAAAGTATTTAGCAGCCCTTATTATCATCATCACATCAGCCCTTTTACTGCTGGTCATAAGTAACTAAGACTTTCACAAGACCCTACACTTCCTCGAGTACAGGGGAAGGTACTATTCTTCTGTCCCGACTTCTCCTGGCAATCCTGATAGAATATTAAACCAACGGACGAAATGCTTGATGATAGAAGGTTTGGTTTATTTATTTATCATTTACCTTTTTTTGATTGTTAAGCTAAACAGGCCTGATAACGCAGATGGTAGAGATACTATCTTGTGTATTAAGAAGTCGTGGATTCGACCCCTATCTCAGATAAATACTAATATGATGAATATTTCTGTTTGTTCTGTACATCCAGACTTAAAATATATAGAAAGAAAATATGTATTTAAGTATTATATTTGTAATTCCTCATTTGTCTGGTGTCAGTAGCACAAGTTCTTTCAGCGGCTCATCCTAGATTCAGGTAATGTATGAGGTGTTGTGTAAATTATATATTTGTATAGACTTACTTACACCTTAAGGACAAACATTCGAAGCGGCCGTACGCATTTGATTAATTAGAATGCATGATAAATTCGTTTTTCGCGTATTTAATTAACGTATTTTTTTCACGTCATTGCGAGTGGGAGGTTGAAAGGAAAATGTCAAAACAATATTTTCATGTCTCAGAAGGATGGTATGGAGGCAATGAATGGTTGCGTGGCCAAGCTAATTTAAACACTAAATGTTTCATAAAAGGGTGTAATTTAGAATGTAGCTTAAACAACTTTTAGATTTACGGAAACTAGCCCTCAGGTACCTGCAACGTACGAGTAGAATATTACTTCCCTTTGCACCAGGTGTCGTAAAAGGTGACTAAGGTACCAAAACAAACAGATGATGGTATATACATCTGTTAGTGTAGCTCGAATGCAGAGGGTGGGGATGGGCAGCAGCATCATCGTCGCGAAAGCTGCGCTCTGCGATTGCTAACACGATTGCCAATTTCCCTATATGCCTAATATTCCCTATATGGGCCAAAATCCCTTTTTCATGTCATGAGTAGTAGATTGTCAATGGTTCAAATGATTACGGAAATGGCTGTAGAACATATAAAGATAAAAAGACTGTGTTTCGGTACTGTTTCAATCATTTAGTAGACCAATTAGCATAGTTTAAAGCAACTTACCACCTACACCGAGTCTTGAACCTCACGCAAAGTTCATTTACTAACTAAAAATAAGCTCATCTGACACGTTGGATATTCGTGTCAGTAACTGTAGAGAGTAGTATACTAGCGTCACTGCCCATCCCCGCCCATCATAATATTTTTCAATAGAAAAGATAGTTGAAAAGTTGTCGCATGCGATGTCTCAGCACTGTCGAATTAATAGAAACCGGTGAAAACTTAAATTTTGCACGGATTTTACACTCACCCCCTAAAAAGGTAAAACGGGTACGGTTACAACGAATTTCAAAGTTATTTCAATAAAATGTTTTATATATATATACATATGACCTTATATATATACATATGACCTTAAAGGCCTGTTTCTATATTTACATATAGAAACAGTTCAAAATTTCATTATTATATAGTCAATTAGTCTGAGGCATATGACATAACATTAAAACCAATAACAGCGAAACCAAAATGATACTTGGTTTGTTTACAACTTAACGCTCGTAAAACAGCGGGGCACTTACCACGGGGGACAAGCCTTAAATAGTCCAGTATTCTTTTTTTTTACTTAAACATTGCCAGGACCTGGTTGACAGTACCGTTTGTGCCACCATAGAACCCTTGTACGATGTAAATGAAACATGATATTCAAGACAAAACAAAAAACATGACGCGGCATTATTTTGCCAGAATACACATACAAAAATATTTACCCATTGCTAAATGCAGCGTTTCAATTTGTCGGTGGAAATGACGTGGGAGTAATTGTGTTTCGTGTTTGTATTAGTTCGTTAACTTCCGTGTTGATTTTGAACAGGCTATCGCCTGCGGGCTCACTTGCTTCGAAACGTTGAGCATAATACAAACAAGTTACATTTCATAATTAATAATAATAAATTCACACAACATCTCACATATTGGCTGACTCTAGTATAAGTCGCTTAAAGCACTTGTATTACTGGTATTTAATAATGGAGGAAACCTTTATACCCAACGGTGGCCATCACAGCCTAGATCGAACTCCACTTTCCGGTGATCAGCATCGATCCCGCTCATATCCCGCGAACAAATTGGAAAATCAACGAAAACATAAAAATGATCGCCCCCTGCAGCATTAGGTTCTTCGTAAAAAAATAGAGGAATCACAAATATAATATTAATAACACCCAGAACAAACACAAATATTCATCATTTAATTATTTCTTCTGGATGGGAGTGAAACCTGTGACCCTTGGGACACGTCTATGCCATCTGCGTCATCGGGCCTGTCAATTTATTGTTTAGTAGATAGTCAGGGGTTTTTCCTTGATCATAATCATCTCAGCCGTAGGATATCCAATGGTGGGCATGGCCTTCCCTAGTGATTACTTATAGGTTGTACGGCTATCAATCAGCGTGATCATGCGGTTCTAGTCAGATCCTCTGTTCACCCAGTAGACGCCCTACGCTATCCTTTGCAATACTTTTCATTTCAAAACATAACGAAAACATGGGCCCTATATTGGCGAGGCCTATGTTCAACTGTGGACTTCCAATTGCTGATGTGATGATGGCAATATTTTTTTGTATTTATGCCTTCAAACTTCATAATAAAGCCACTTTTTTACACGCCCTATACCTCGTATTGTTTTTTTTATACATTTCATATCTACGTTTTGAATACCTCACGGTTATCGTTCTGAGGAGTGACAGATGTAATGTCAGAATGTGTGACGTGTATAATTACTATTTCAACATGTTCGAAATTTTAATTTCAATTCTATATTCGAATTTCCATCCATGAAGGTGCTAATTATGTTTCGTGATCGGGCAGTACTATAACGCTGATCTTTTTTAACCCAATGTATATTAGGGTCACAAGAACCAATTTTCGGTGGTACCAATATTTCAACAATTTCTCGATTGAAATAGGGATTTTTTTCTTATTTTCGTGAGTTAAATGTGTTTTTTCATAACAATAAGTTGATTACTGTCTCACTTCGTTGATTTTATACATACAATCAGTATTTATCAATCACTAGCACCTCCTCAACTTTTGACATTTCTCAGACTAATTTTATCATAGGCAAGAGAGGGTGAGGTTGTTCATTAATGAGCGATACTTAACCAGATTTTATCGCTGCGTAACTAACGGCAGCGGCCGCGCGATTAACTACGGTCTACCCGCAGGGTTCATGAGCTCTGAGCGGGAAACAGGCAATGAAATATTGGCTGGATACTATCCAGATCGTAAACATAATGTATTCCAAATTAATCAATCGTCACCATTGAACCAAAGCTTATGGAGAAGTTTCCATATTGTTGTTCCATATTTTTTTTTATTAGACCTGGTCGACAAATTTTAAGTGCAGCGCGCAGGTCCGCGACGGGAATGCTCTACTGCTTCGGGTGGATATACCGCCATCTATCGGTTCCGGTACCTCAGTCGCCACTTACAACACCTGGTATAGAGGGGGGTACTATTTTAATCTGCAGGTTCTGCCAAAACACAGCAAAGCAAACATTGCTGTTTAGCCGTAGACATAGTTTTCTTGCAAAAATACATGGTATGGATTTTTACAATCCAAAAGTATACTTTTGTAGTTGACTTATTACATGCACATGTAAATAGTCAAGAAGATAAATATGTATATGACTCTTCAGGGTCTATCATAAGGGTCATTCGATTTACATTAGGCCTATCGTAAACTAGTCCGCCGGGACCAGACGTCTCTTAAAACTTAGTTTACTGGAGGTTCGTATTTAGGTCAGCTATCAGAATAGAACTTTCCAGAACAAGGGGTAATGATAAGGTATCTTTAATTTGTTTCAGCCTTCAAGCAGGACTCAAACCTACGTAGTCAGTGTTGACGTGAACCCTACAGACGTCGGAGCAAACTAAACATTTCCTTGAAGCCATTGGTTAAAGCTATTCAATCCGAGGGAACTTTTTCATTAACATAATATTTTACCCAGTATACTCGTAATGCATTGGATAAACGCTTTCTCTTAACGTATTTTTTTAAGTTGTTAAGGCGGACTTTTGGTTTTTAAAGTAATCTCTTATACATTGAATGAATTATTAACGCTATAGATCCTTGCATTGAATGCTTCAAGCTTATAATTCATCATCATACCAGCTATTGGAAGTCCACTACTGCACATAAGCCTCCCCAAGAAAGGGGAATTTTGCGTATAATTGCCACGGTGGACAAGCCGGTTGGTAACCGCAGAGCGCCTCTTTTGCGACGGGGATGCTGCTTCCCATTAGGTTAGGTTTTTTGGCAGATTTTATACATTCAAAATGTGCAGATCTCTATCAGCGGCTACAACTACGCTCATATGAGATCAAAGTTTTTGAGATGTAGATTTTATTATATAAGACCTAGACATATCGTATTATTGACCTTATATATATTTAATAATACCAATACCAAATTCGGTAGTGTCTCTATCTTTTGTAGACGTGGATTTAATCTCCATAAATTTTAATAATGACGAAAACATCGTTTTTTGTTCGAAATATAAATATTTTACTATTTGTAATTACTTTAGTCTAATATTCTTGAACAAAGAGTCTTATTTTTTTGTTTATGTCGGCAAACAAGCATACGGTCTACTTGATGATAAACGAGACCGCAGCCTATAGACTCGTGTTATCAGAAAGATGTTACTAACGTGTCACGAATCTTGTGAACTGAAGATGCAATATCGTATATACTCAGTAATCTCACTGCCACTCTCACCCTTGCGACCGAAACACTGCTATTTGGCAGTAGAAATAGGTGAGAGTGAGGTACCAATGCAGGCAACCTTTGTAAGAGGTCTACCTCATGTAGAGTTATTAATATAAGCACAATAATATCAAACGTCATTGTCAGTATTTCTTGATTCTTTAAAATTTGTTGATACCAATTCGACACAATTTATTTTTTTCGAAAACCAATAGTGCATTACCATTTTGTGTTTCAATGATTGACAATTTGTTAAAGCACTAGATTGCAGATTAAATCTAAACGAGATAAATTCCATCTCGTTGATTCCATTCTCAATCAATAACAAAAATGAAAATGTGTGTTAAATTATGATTTTTGTATTAGAATGTAATGTATTAGAATATAATTCATTATTTTTAAACTACATGAAGATGTAGTTTAAAAATAATGAAAAATGATAATTCATTTTTAACTTATTCGAAATCCAAAATTGACCCGGGCTCTATCTATTTACATCGAAAACGAGAGCTTCTTAAACGCTGCGGCATCAACAAATTTCATATTTTTCTACGTTTAGCTAGTTTTAGTTAGCATAGATCGTTTCTGTATCTTTTATGGATAATATAGGAAAGATTTCTCCGAGGCTTTGTACCGAAGTGTCAGTTCCACAATTTTAATTGTATACAAAGTTTCAATGAACGGCCTCAATGCGGCATGTTCTTTTGACGCACGATCGATCTGATACCGCGCGAGTACACTTGAGGTTTGTGAAAATGGAACACAATTCAATATGTAGAGAAAAATCAGAAAACATTAATTAAAAATTTCCTCTTTCCTTTTACTCTCTAAAGGGATGATTTTCGAAAAAAATATTTTATTTGTGTTATATCACTTTTAATAAAGAACCTACATACTGAATTTTATAGTAATAATTTCAAAAACAGTAAAGCTTTACCCCCTTAGAGGCTAAAAAATCCTTTCTCGCTACTGGGGTCAAAAACCTTTTCTTGGTGCTTCCTAACGTTATTTAAGGAACCCCTGTATAAAATTTCAAGAGTTCAACTGTCTCTGTTTAGACTCTGCGGTATGTCAGTTAGTCAGTCAGTCAATCAACTGCTCTTTTTATATATATATAGATATTAGCCAAAGGTCGTCCACTGCTCACTATAGAGCCTGTATAAATTATCTATTCAAGGTCAGGTAAGATAAAAAGGTAAAGTATTTTACGGTGTCAGGTGATGCTCAAAAGCCTCTGCCCCGTTAATTAAAAAAATAATTGATGAGTCTATTGCCAGTTAATTCTAACTTCAGTTTCAGCGTCACCGCAAGAATGAGGCCAGGCCGCTTATTAATGAGCGACCCTATGCCTGCACTCTTGTCGAGCTTGTAAAGTTTTCAAAATTGGAACGAGGCTGACGTCGTTCCCTCCAACGTGCTTATTAAGGCACAGACCTAGGATATTTAATTGGCCATCGTTTGGAAGGACTGCCAAGCAAAAACTATACTTGCTAGAATTTACCAGCATAATCTACTAGTATATTGGATTCGAGTCGTGAGGCATCTTGTTGATCGACATGACACACCTCAATTATGAACGCAATCGAAGGGCAATAAGCTGAATGGTTTTAATTTGTGACTAAGCCGCGTGGGTGGAAACGACATAAACCAGCAAAATCATAAAGATGAAACCAACCATTTTGCTTTCATCAATTTATCTTTGTTGACTAAGAAATTAATGTCTTCTGTTTTTGGAATGACTGAAATTAATAGATAATATACAAACATACATCACGCCTGTACCATAGGGGTTGCAGAGTTTTCCGCTTCCTTAACTCGCATTAGTTCTTTCATACACGCTCCTTCGTACTTCTATCCTGGCCTTTCATTCTAATAGCCATTTTAGGAAGTTAAGATTGTTGTTGGCTTAGGCCGTTTTATATCAACTCTCTCATTTACTTCCACTTTATATACTTAAGCAATGAATGCTACTACTTCCATCCATTTTTTCAACATTTTCAGGGCATGAATTACAACTGTCGTAAATTAAATCAGGTTATATACACAAAGTTATACCTATGATAATGCTCGCCAGTGCTTCCACACAGCATGTTCCTTTATGTGACACTCGCCAGCCCGCGAAGCTTGCAACCTACATGTATAAATTACACGCGATCATGGAAACCCTGTAGGATAACTAAAGTGTAACGATACCAATCAATACAAATATTTACCATATCAGCCATCAGAAATCCACCACTATTGAACATGACCTCCCCAAGGTGGGAGGATTTTTCCCCATAACGCGTAATGGGAATCGCAGAGCAACTTCGCGAAAAGGCTGGTATGTAAGCTGAGCTGTTTCTGATATACCGCCATTTATCGGTTCTTTTACCTCAGTTGCCTCTCACGACACCGAGTTCGCAGTTCTGTTACTCAATGCAAAACGAATAAGGTAAACTATTTGAAGGTAATTTTTTGTCTGATATTTTTCTTTCACGTGACGTGCCAGCAGAGTAGAATCGTAGTACCTGATCCGACATACCTGTTTCGTATGGAAATATCTATCCATCCGAAACAGTGCAGCTCAAATTCACAGGGCTGGGATGGGTAGCAGCATCCCCGTCGGGAAAGCTGCGCTCTGCGATTGCTAACACGCTTACCCAGTGCGGCAATTAATAAAAAAACCTCCTTACTTGGAGAAACCTATGTTCATGACTTCTAACGGCCGTTACGATGATGATGATGATTTTTCTTGTTTGTGTGTAGGTTTAAGAATTTTTAACCAATTCTAAAATTTTTTTTTGAACCGTTAATATATTTTCAAAGTTGCTGAATATTTTTATTATGTATATTTTGAATTCAGTTTCGCCTCGCTACAAAACCGTTTTTGACTTCCCCAATGGTTGACAGGTAGATAATGACTCTTTCATTAAGTGGAATACCAGATATCGTACCTCGACTTGTATCAGTATTCGTAAGAGTTAACTGACATTCCGGAATCGATTGTCAGCAGTCTAACTGGAACAGTGAAGATCAAATATTACAGAGCGGGGATGAACAGGTACCGACCGCGTGGTAGCTATGGACAAAAATCACCCTTTCTTGAAGAGGCCTACGTCACTCGTGGACATCGAGCGGATGTAACGATGATGAAAAAATATTTTTTTTTATTATCTAACAGGCCATTTGGCCAACCTTATAGTATTTGGCCGTGGAGTACCAACAAAGTAAAATAGTACCTCTTTCTGTACCAGGTGTCATAAGAGGTGACTTAAGTACCATAGCGGTATATTCATTTCAAACAACGCAGCTTGAATACTATATGCGCTCAACGAATGCCTCCACAACTGTCCAGCGTGGAAATTATGGGCGAAATTGTAAGCCTTTGACGATAGTGATTTTTTATCAAACTTCAATCTATTCTTCTTTCTGTTCTTGATTATGCAGATGCCAGCTATCTTGATTTAACAGAGTCACACCTTGAGAAGCTGGAGCGTCTCCAAAATTTCTGCAATAGATACGTATTTAGCTTACATAAATATGATCACGTGTCCGAATTTCGTAATAAGCTCAAATGGCTTCCTATTCGCCTTCGCAATGCTCATTTGCTTTCTTTACTCTATAAGGTGCTGTATTATGTCTTTTCTTCTTCCTATCTTAAAAATCGTTTCGTCTTTTTAGGCGACAGCCACGAGAGATTCCTTTGGTCATCAAAGAGTTTAACGCTTAGGATACCTGTGCATTCTACAGTAAATTCTTTACGGTTTATGCTGATCGTTTGTGAAATGTAATACCCTTAACAATCCAATGCGCGCAGTCTTTGCCAATATTTAAGAAGGAAGTGAAGGAGTATAATCTATCGCTATGATTATCTCGATTTTAGAACGAAGCATTCTTAGTGGCAATTTAAACTACTTTTAAGATATATATCATGCTTGTACTGTACATATTTAAAGGCCGTATTACAGTTTTTTTTTAGTTTTAAAAGAGTGTGTCATATTTTTACGTTATTTTTATTTGATACACCTCATGCTACATCATATTTTTAAATATGTTTTCCAGAAATATTCCATGCAAAGATTGCCTGAATGAAATCGCTCTATGCGATAAGGCCGCCAATTGTATTTCACTATGTATTACAATTAATATGATTGCCTGTAAATTTAAGGTGTACAATAAAGTGTATTGTTATTATTTTTCTAATTTAATTGCAAATTCAATTAATTTGTTACGCTGCAGTCACTAAACAGCTTTACAGTAACGTGGAACGTTTAACGTTTAACACTGCATGTACTTAGGTATATATTAGGTATATATCTACATACATTGTGTGCTATTGTCTACACGTTTACTATGTGTTAATTAGTTTAACCTTTCAAGGTTGCTATAGTTCGCCTAGGCTTCTACCAGACATAAACAACGAACATCGACCCTTGATTACTCCCACGTTACGTTGTAGAATTCTTATGATAACTTTGCACCTCTGTTTTAACTTAAAAAATGTGTTTCAAGTAAATATTTTACACGTATTTGATTACTTTTAATAAATAACTTTTTACTGAATTTAATTCGAATAACTGCAAAAACTGGAGAATTAGATACCAATAAATGCCACGCTTGTGAAGTTCCGTCTAGGCTACTAGCTACGCTGTTTGGTGGATGTAACGCCATATTCCTATACAAAACCCCTTTGGTACAATACAATGAATAGGTACCTACGTAATGGCAAATTTTAAATCCAATCCATTAAAAAATGTAAGCGAATTTTAGCTATAATCACTTTCAAGGTAAATTTAGAAATACATTATTTCCTTTTTCATTTCTAAAATCAAATCTACTCTTATAAATCTTACAAAACTTCATAAACAAATTGTTTAAAATGATAACATTAAATTTTTATTAAAATTGAAGTAGGTCTCATAAAATAAATTTTAAGTATTAAATTTAAAGCCCCAAGTTTAAAATATGCTTCCAAATGTACCTTACTTTAAAGCTGGCTACGAACTTGAGAGGTTTTATGTAGAGATTTTATAATGATGCTGAACTTCATCATCATCAACTGATCATCATCATATCAGCCAAAAAAAGTCCACTGTAGGGCATAGGCCTCCCCAAGATTTTACAGGATTTTAGCCTATTTGCCGCGCTGGGCAATCGTAGAGCGTCACTTTGCGTCGTGGATGTTGCTGCCCATCCTCACCTTGTAGTATTTAAGCTGCGCTATTTCTGGTGGATACACCGCCATTTTTCGACTACCGGTACGGTACCTCAGTCGCCTCTACAACACCTGGTACAGAGGAAGGTAAAATTTTACTCTGCCGGTGATACCTCACGGGTATCTATATTTAAGATAATATATTAAAAAATTTACTTGTCACAAGCTTCAGGCAGGACTCAAACCTGCACCTGTGTGTATTCTTTATGCGCCAATAAATCAGCGCAGATTTCACAGCACAATGGTTTCTACACTAATAAAAATAATCACGAACTGGGTATATTATAAAGAGTATTTATTTAATAAAACTAAAAAGGTCCCTAACACCCATTAAAATCTCATTTCGTATACGTTCAGTTACACGATCATTCATTTGGGATACAAGCAAAGTGCTTCCCCGAAAACTTTGCGATTTCAATTTGACGAGAATAAATGCGTAAATATTGTTCGGACTGTCAGCCTGTTATTGATGATGGAGGCTTGGCATATTGGAATTATATTTCATTGATATAAATAAATATATTATTAACTTGCCATTTTGCCTTTACGCATTCATTTCGCTGCCTCTATCCACCGTCAAACAGGATTATAGCAATACGACCAATGCTAATTTATTATCATTATAGCAACTGGAAGTCTCCTGCTGGACTTAGACCTTCCATGAAAGGTGAAACTTTGCCTATATTAGCTGCGACGTCTTGGCAATCGCAGAGCGTAGCTTTCGCGATGAGGATACTGCTGCCCATCCCCACCCTATGCATTTGAGCTGCACTGACTCGGAAGGATATACGACCATCTCTCAGCTTTAGTACCAGAGTCGCCTCTTACGAAACCTGGTACAGAGGGAGGTAGGTTTCTACTTTTTCAGTTTCTTTCAGTCGTAAGCTAACGATTAATTTCTCGTAAAAAAATGGTGAAAATGAAAAAACATGGTGCCTTCAATAGTGACTCTATCGGGGGCTCTATGTTCTGCATAATTTTGGTAATCCTAATGCTGTGAGGTGCTGACAGAATAGAATATTACCTCTCCTTGTACCAGGTGTCGTTAGAGACTAAGGTACCAAAACCGACAGATAGCGGTATATCCCTCCAAAGCAGTGTGGCTCAAATCCACAGAGCGGGGAAGAGCAGCAGCATATCCGTCGCAACTGCTGCACTCTACGATTGCCAGCATGTTTGTCCAGCGCGGCAATCATGAGCCAAATATCCCCATTCTTAGGGAGGCCAATGTCTAGCCGTGGACTTTCAATGGCTGATATGATGAGGAACGGCACTTGCCATAACTCATTAGGCATAAGCAGCTTAAGCCATAGTACTGCCTTCCGATAATGATCGCTTCACATAACTTTTAAGTATCATAACAAACAAAATGCATAAATAATAAACATAATGAAGAAGAAGAGTAATTTAAGATGTCGTTATTGTCACGACTATGTTTAAAACATATTTTTTGGCTCTAAAATGAGAAAAACTCCACTTGCTGTGGTCCATTGCCGCAGTACTAAAAGCCGGACGCGCGGAGATGGTGCAGCATCCGCTCTCCGCAACCAAAGAGCCGAAGTTGCGGAAGCGAACATGGGTCACTGACATTTGTTACGCAAGAACGGACAGCCTGCACTCCCCGCAGCGTCGCAGAAGAGCAATCTAAAGTACATGTTGCATGTCTGCTATCTGCTTGTATACATACTGAATGCCTGCTTGAAGGTATCCTACAAGCCTGTTTGCAGTGACAAGTAGTTTAGTAGTGTAGTTTTGTTTCCATGCTACATATCTTCTTGCATGTTGCATGCCGATTTCATGTTGCATGCTTGCTTGCGTACTGCATTTTTGCTTGCATGCTACCTGCTTGATTGCGTGCTCCATGTTTACGCTCTATATGCCTGTATACGTAAAACAATATTTCTTAATTGTTGCGTTGTTCTTGAAAAATATGCGTTCAGTTAATATACATTTTGATTATAACGCCCTTAAAAATGATGAATAAGCCATTCTGCTATTTGATTTAATGCGATTTAATTAGTTTAGTACTCAATTAAAATTTATACAATATTAGGAATTTTGAAAATATGTCACTCTATGTTACGGCTTGAAAGAAGTTTATAAAAGGAACAATTTATGGAACATGAAATTATGAAAATAAGCAATATGGTTAGAATTATTGAGATTTTCCTAACATTTGCGTATAGTAATCTCAATTCCTATCCAGGAAAAACATTTATATTTTGAATATTTTATTTTATTCTTCCGTCTGAGTGTAAAATATATTGTAAGGTATTATAATTAGGATCTATTGTCTGATACGACTTTTTGCACAAGTGCTTTAATCGACCTATCTCAGAGTCCGTTTAATGTTTACGTGTTGTATACATTTATTTACATTTATCATTTATTATACTCGAATTGGTTGTAATACCAACAAAGAAAAAACAACTGTACCATTTCTCTAACAGCTGTTTCCCCAGAGCGTGAAAACTTCCGTCGTTTGATCTAATAGCTGGTCATTTCTTTTAGATGGAGAACACAACAAATATACATTTATCTCTTTCTTGTTAATGACCTCTTTCACTTTATAACAAGGGTTGAGATGTTGCTATAACACTATAAATTAAAACATCTCATACGGTGACATGATTCCGTGATAAGTCGTTTAAAGCACTTGTGTTACGGACATCAGACAACAGAGGAATCACAAATAAACTATACTTAATTGCATATATTTAACACCCAAACTCAGAAGAAACATAAATATCATCATATAAATATTTACCGTGCTCGGGGATCAAAGTCACGACTTTTGGAGCACAATACAGGATCACTACTATCTTTGTCATCGGGCCCGTATATTTGTAATCCCTTTTGCCGTCATTGTCGTCGTAGAGGTCATTGTCGTCACTGTAGTCATTGGTATCATTGAAGTCATTATCTTCATTGTCATCATTGCGGTCATTGTTGTCATTGTCTTTAATGAGGTCATAGTCATAAGTGAAGTCATGTACGTCATTGAGGTCATTGTTGTCAGTGTCGTCATTGGGGTCATTGAAATTATTGTCGTCAGTCTTTGTTTTTATTGAAATAATTGTCGTTATAATCGCCATTGAGGTCATTGTCGTCATTGCCGCACTTGAGGTAATTGTCATCATAATCGTCATTGTCGTCAGTAAGATCATTCTAGTTATAGAGGTCATTGTCATCATTGCTGTCATTGTCCTCAATGTCGCCATTGTCCTTGTAACTGAGGCCATTGAGTTCATTGTTATTATTGGAGTCATTGAGGTCATTCTCGTCAATATCGCCATTGTCAGTGTCACTGAGGTCATTAAGTACATTTAAGTCATTGAGGTCATGGTCGTCATTGCAGACATAGTTGTCATTGAGGTCGTTGTGGACATTATTGGCATTGGCATCATTGAGGTCAATCTAGTCATTATCTCTTTGTGATCATTGTCATTATTAAATTCATTGTCGTCACTAGGGTCATTTTCGTCATTGAGGTCATTGTCATCTCTGTCATCATTGTCTTTTTGATCATTGTGATCTCTTTAAGTCATTGTCTCCATTGAGGTCATTGTCGTCACTGACGTCATTAATGTCATTGTCATCATTGAGTTTATTGCCTTCTATATTATTTTTGGGGTCATTGTCGTCTTTGTCAACATTGTCGCCATTGAGGTCATTGTCTTCTTTGTCATCATTATCATCATTGAGGTCACAGTCATAATTTAGGTCATTGTCGTCATTGGCATTATTCTCGTCATTGTCGACATTGGCTCCATTGAGATTATTGTCGTCAGTCTTAATTGTCTTTATTAAGATCATTGTCGTCATTATCGTCATTGTCATCAATGTCGCCATTGTCATTGACACTAGGGTCATTGTGTTCATTAAGGCCATTGAGGTTAGTGAGCTCATTGTTGTCATTGAGCTTATTGTCCACATTGGCGTCTTTGTAGTCATTCTCGTCATTGTCTTCTTTGAGGTCATTGTCGTCATTCGCGTCATTGTGGTAATGCGGGTTATTGTCGTCATAGAGGTCACTATCATCATTGTCGTCATTGAGGTCATTGTTGTCATTGTCGTCATTGATGCACTGTCGTCATTGTCGTCATTGTTGTCAATGGGTTCAGTGTCGTTATTGTCGTCCTTGTCGTCATTGTCGTTTTTGTCATCATTATCATCATTGTCATCATTAAGATCATAGTCCTCATTGTCATTATTGCCGTTATTGTCATCACTCAACATCCTGAGGTGGACACTAGATCCTCCTTCTGCTAGGCTGAAAATGTGTAGTGCGTCATCGTTTTGGTTATGGCAAGTCAGAAGCCTACACACGCCGTTGCTATGGTACATCAGCCACCTCTTGGAACACCTGATACAGGGGGTGGTATTCTTCTACCTTGACAGTACCCCACGGTTTATTTCACCAGATGTAGCCACAGTAACCATGTTTTACATAATCAAAATACAACAAAGTTAGAAATCTCTTCAAACGTTTAGAAATAGTTAGTAAATGTTTAGCAAGTTCCTGGGTTTAATCTTCGGAATGATACTCGTGGCATTCCATTCTGGCCGCGAGAGCATGCACAATCCACCGACCGCTCGCTGAGACGAATTAAATGGCACCGACAATGGCGCAGAGATGGAGTAAGGGCACAATTATTTGTTCGTATAATGAAGAAACGTTCATGGTAGGAAATATAAGAGATGACCTTTCATGTTCAATACAATGGACCCCCCGTAATCCGGCCCCCTGTAATCCGACATGGTCTACTACTATGATTTGTACTTCAGAGTACATATATGTACATATGTATATATAATATGTATAAAGAATCGGGACTATAGTGGGTCTTAGGCAGTACTCTATAATCCGAAGAATTCGATAGTTCGACACTGCCCTGCAAAATGTTTATCGGACTACCGGGTGTCCACTTTATATTGATTACCATGATGCAGACGTTTCCAAAGGTAACAAAGAGCACTTATATCATAACTAAAATTTGGTTATGATAGAAATTATGTTGGCGTGTGGTACCGGAATGGGCAGCAGCGTTCCCGTTGCGAAGTTATGTATACTAAATAAGCTATGTATACAGAAATATATTGAAATTTCCCCATTTCATTTTTGTTGATATATAGTTCTTACATTAAGTGCCGGCAGGATAGAATAGTACCTCCCTTTATACCAGGTGTCGTAAGAGGCGACTAAGGTACCAGAACCAACGATGGCGGTATATCCGTCTGAACAGTGTTGCTCAAATGCACCGCTACGCTCTGCGATTATCAACGCGCTCGCCCAGCGCGGCATTTATGGGCAAAATTCCCCTCCCCCCTTCCCTTCCCCATTCTTACGGAGGCCTATGTTCGGCAATGGACGTTTTGCGGCTGCTATGATGATGATGATGAAATTAAGTTGGTGAAATATGTTAAACGTTAGTTTTATTTATTGTGTGACATGGCTGTTGGACCTACAAGGTCGATCGTCACTATACGCGTCGGCGAAATGCGTCAGTTTGGATCCAAAAAGCATACAATCGTGTCAAGCGAAACACTCCTGTATAAACGCATTGTGATAATGATTTCTGCATCTATTTTGTTGTTGACATGTGTTATTATTAATCGTTGGTCAATAGAGCAATTTTATCATCCAATGGATTTTGATCGTTGTGTATTTTTGTAATAAAGAATGCACTGACACGACCGAGAAAGAAACTTACTATGATAGTTTCTTAGAATAATTCTAGCTCAAAGTTCGTCCCTGCTACGTGTCGAAAGAATAAAATAACCCGCTATCCGAATGCAGATTGCTGTAATCTCGACCGTAATTTAAAATGGAGCCCTCTCCCCCCCCCCCTTTTTCCACTTTATACCGACACGTAAATATTTAGTTTAATAAAGAAAAAACTTAGTTGGAGTGTTCTACATTAAGTGTTTGGAGCTTAAAGCGGGAATTTTATTTACAGAAGAAAAACCGTGTATATAGTAAAGTGATTTAATTGTACTTGTGTACATATCATTCATGTATTTCATTTATTTTGGGGCATATACCTAATAAAAACTCTTAACATCTTGTGGGATCTTGACAACCTGTGATTCCGCAAGGATATCACATCATTACAGCCATTGAAAATCCCCTACTGAACATAGGCTTCCCCGAGAAAGGGGAAATTTTGCCCATAATTGCCGCGCTGGGCAAGCGTGTTGGCAATCGCAGAGCGTAGCTGTGCATTTGAGCATCACTGTTTGGATGGATATACCGCCATTGTTGGTTCTGGTACCTTAGTCGCCACTTACGACACCCGGTACAAAGTGAGGTTCTATTCTACTCTGCCGGCACTTAATTTAAGAACTATATACATCAACAAAATGGTATAATATTAGAATAATTAATTAAATCAACTAAACTATCTAGTTACTTTCTTTTTCACTTTATTTTCATTATTATCAATTGAATCTTTTTTTAAAACGGTGTGGTAACAGCAAACTAGAATAGTACCTTTCTTACCAGCAGAATCAACATTAGGCAGTATATTCATCCAAAACAACGTAGCTCAATTACAACAAGTCTACTTTCTGCGATTGTAACCCCTTACGGCCACTTATGGCTGCGTGAGTCTATAGACGCTTGTTACATCACAAGAATTTCACTTGCACGTTGCCAACCTTGTGACTCGATATTATGTCACATTACCCAGTAATTTAACTGCCTCTCCCATCCTTCAAACCGGAACACAGCAATGCGAATACTGTTAGAAATAGGTCTATATATGAAATCTACTATTGGATGGGTGGTTGAACATGTGACGCTGTCTAAAGGACAGAATAAAACACAGTCTATTGAAGACGTGGAAAAGGAGTTTTATTATGAACGCGGTAATTTTAGTAGACATTGACAATTAACTGATTGGTCGCCATTTCGATTGCGGTGGTGAAAATATACCGCTTGTATTCAAGACTTTCGGCACATATTTGACGTAAATATTACCTGCAACATAAATGCAACAAGTGTTATACGAATACTTAGTTTAATTATAAAATATATTTGCATTTTCACAATCTTACCATTTTCGTCGACTGAAACATAAATTTTTATTATTTTAAATACTCACAACATCTCATTCATTAACCTGATTCCGCGAAAAATCTCTTACAGCATTTGTGTTACGGACACCAGATAACAGAATCCCAAATATAATACAAATATTATACATCATATACACACAGACGCAGTACGAACATAAATATCATTATATGAATAATTGTCCTAGGCGGGGATCGAACCAACGACCTTTGAACGACAAAACAGCATTTTAATTCAACTACATACAAACGTTATCAACATTATAATTTTATTTAACAATACACATGAAGTAGACCTCATACAAAGATCGTATTGGGACCTCACTCCTATTTCTACCGGCAAATAGCAGTGTTCGCATTGCTGCGTTCAGGCTTGAAGAAGACTGTAAAATTACTAAGAAATTAGACATAAATATGATATGCACTTGTGATATCCATGTATATATAATACGAGCGTATATAGACGTATATAGAGGCGTATATAGACGCTTACAATCAAGCGGTATTTATGCATGTCTATTGACCTGATCTAATAATAAAATTAAAAAGGTGATATAATAGCTGCTAGACGTTTGATGGCTGCTATGATGAAATTAAACAAAACAAAGACCTGCAGACCTGATTCTTTTGGACATATCAACTTCACAATTATTTGTGCATAGTATAAAATATACACTGCGGCGTATGACAAGAGCTACTTTCTGTTGTCTAAAAAAAGATTTCTTATATGCTATAATAAACTCGGAAATAAGAAAAAGAATTACCATCAATATCTGTAATTTCCACTCCATTTTTAATTTCTATATCTGAAAAGAAAATTATATCTTTAAACAAAACTGGCCTGCAGCAAGATATTGGTTTGAAGGTTTGAAAGTGTTTATTATTAATGTTACCATGGGGCATAGTAAAATACTAACTCAACAAAAGTATCGGAACCGACAGGTGGCTATTCATCGACCGATAGATCCATCCGGAACGTGGCTCAAAAACAAACACATTAACAGATTCTACCATTCCAAAATTACCAAATTACCAAAATAGCATTGCTTAAAGGTTACTGGGCAGGAATGGGCAGCAGCTTCCTCATAGCAAAGCTAAGTTTTGCGATTGCCACTTCGCATATCCAGCGCAGCAATTATGGGAAAAATGTCCCCTGTATTAGGGAGAATAACAAACTGATAGATAAAAATTAAAAATTAAAAAACATGTTAGTATGTACTATATCTATATGCATGTCATATGCATTTATCGAAAGCTGACAATTTAGAGTTACAACAGACATTTTTATTTTATTGTCAGTGTCCAGTGGAAAAATTTAAAAATCACAAATCAATCAGCACAAAAAGAAATCCAATGCACAAGCAAATTATTACAGCGGATCGTTTGTTCAAGGTGTTTGTTGAGTTCTTCAAGGCCGAATACTAAGAGGGTTGCTCTGATGTAGCTTTTCAAATCAGTTTCCCAAACAGGTTCTGTACGTAGCGTGGTTTCTGAAAAAAGAAAAACCAAGAGACAATCTATATCTAATAATTCAATGGCAAAATAAAGTATTAATATTGCGACATCTAACATGAGAAACGAAATATTATTATTATATTTATATTTTTGCCAATAATTAACGCGCTGGGCAGGCGTAGTAACAATCGCAGAGAGTAACTTCGTGACGAGGATGCTGCTGCCCATCCTCACCCTTTAACATATAAGCTGCGCTGTTTTGGATGGAGCCGACTAAGGTACCGGAACTGGCAGGTGGCGGTATATCGATACGAAGCAGTGTGTAGCTTAAATGCGACACGGCGTTATTTGGCAGTAACATTCCATACGCAAAGCTGCGCATTCCGTTTGCCACCACGCTTGCCCAGCGCGGCCAATATGAGAAAATATCTCCTTTATCGTAGAGACTTATAAGCAGTGAATGTTTTATAGCTGCAGACCATCTGCAGCTATAAAACATCTATCGATCTAAATTTAAAATAAAATTTAGATCATCATCTGCAGCTGTATGCACGCTGCAGCATATTGTATTCAATTGGAATTTTACTTATTACCTTGATGAAATGCTTGTCTTTTTCCATACTCCCAACTATATGCACGCAAAATTTTCAAGAAGATTGATTTTCAGATAACGCGTACAAAAAAAAGCAAATAGGTATATTTACTTTGGTAATGTAATATTAATTGGGATAAACCAAATATTCGTCATACCCTGTTGTAGCAATAAATCAAATATAGAATGATTTAGATCCGTGCTATGAAAGCCTCTTACACCAAATAAATCGTTCGTCCTCACATGAAAGACGAAATAATTCACCTGATCATCTGCGACGAGGGTTACCAATTAAAGGGTGATACAATGGGAGAGACATTTTCTTTTTACCAGCAAAAACCGTAAATTCAATGTATTCCTTAATTTTCTTACAATACCGCTAGCCGTTAGACTACTGGGTTTCTGGATTTGACAGATGGCAGTATATTCAATCGAAATAGCGTAGTTCAAGTGCAACAAGGAAGGGAAATCTTTTGAAAGAGGTGATCGGAAGGTAGTAACACTAAAATACTATTTACCAAGGCATTCATAAAATGGAAAACTATAGCGAGGTCGCAGGGTTAGAGATGTTGGCCGCGTGGCGCGTCATAATGGTAACTTTAACTCACCCTGGTGGTGAGAATCTCGTGCCTTACCGAGTTAATCCTATACAGGGCCACTGGGAATGCAATGTCATACTAAAAAGATTTCTTCACCTCAAATATGAATGTCATAAGGAATTAAAGTAGAGTAGAATAGTGCCTGCCCTGACGTCACTAAACAATGCTCTACGATTGCCAACACGCTTACCTCATTGCCTTACAAAAAGGTCGTTTGCTTTGGTACCTCACTTTCAGCTATTCCTACCGCCAAACTAATATTCGCATTGCAGTATTCCAGTTTGAATGGTGTGAAAGGCAGTGATATTACTGGGTGACATAATGTCTTTAAGTCACAAAGTTGGTGACGTGCTAGTGATATCTTTGTGAAAAAAGACAGGCAATGTATCCAGCATATTCTGATGCTGATTTGGTTATGATGATATGCGGCACGTTATTTAGGTGAAAACAAAATTATAAGTACTATCTACAACATCAAACATGTAAAGGTCTTACAAAAACAAGTACTTCATGGACACCCTGTGTTACCCTAATAAATAAGAATGATGACGGAAAGTGCTTATGCAAAGAATAATAGAGACTGTCCGATAAATATGTAGCGAATGAGACAAAATATGAGAAGGGTAAAAAAAATTATTTATTAAATAGAACGATTTATACTAAGCTTTTGTATCCTTTGTCAATACACATAAATAAAATTGGAGTGTCCGTTTGTAATATTAAACAATTGGGTTTTACTAAATGCATATGAATGTATACATGGTACATATAACAAAATAGACTTTTTTATTTTTTCTATCTGTCTGTTTGTTTTTATCAGGATATCAGAAACAGCTGGTCCGGTCATTCTGATGAGGCTTTCAATGGTAGAGGCAGATAGCTGATATAACAAGGAGAGAGTAACACAAAACCGTGGCGAAAACCAGCTAAAAATGGCACTCGCTGTATATACATTCACACATCTTATACATTTGACCTGACTCCGTGGTAAGTCGCTTGAAGCACAGATAATAGAAGAATTATAAATATTAATATTTAAATAAATATTTTTAACACCAAGACACAGGACAAACACAAATATCATCATATAAATATTTGTCCTAGGTTGGGATCAAACACCTTGGCACACAAGATAGGATCACAAATATCTGCGCCATTAGGCCCGGCGATGAATATATAATAATTCTTAAAACTTGGTTTATTTAACATTCTTAATTGTTTGTTCGACGGTTGCAGTAATCGTTCTCATGAATAGATCATAAGACACGTCTGGTGCCGACAAACTAGTATAAAATTAAAGATGACCTATTTGTTTAAATGACTCTTATAACATGGGCTGGTAGGGTCATCAGTCATTTGTGTAAAATTATAATTAGCAAATCTAGACTCATAGATATTTTTTAACGATTGTTTTTTTATCGATTTAAATGATATATTATATTTGAATTTTACTTTGAGTGATAATGTTCTGTCAGGATTTGAAGGCATACAGTCACTGCCTAATTTATATTTTAATTGGGTTTTAATTTTGAACGTTCGTGTTTTAATCTGACGCAGTACCGACGGTGCGGTGCTGACGGAACGTTGTAATCTGGAAGTGCTGCAATGTTGTTTGTTAATCAAAGATATTTAATTGATCCAAAGAAGGGAGTCTTTTGCTGCCATCTTCTCTGTCGAAGTTGGGATGTTTTCCAATTTATATTACTTTATTTTATTTATTATTGATACGGTACTACAAAAAAGATCTTCATAAATTTAAAAAACTTTTCTTTGAAATGCATTAGCTTAAGTAACGCAAGGTTGAGAACTTTTAGTTCAAAACTATACGAATTTATTTAGTATTATAATAAATATACGAGTATAATTCACACGACATCTCGTATATTGACTTGACTCCAGTATAATTCGCTTAAATTACTTGTGTTACGGACATCAGACAACAAAGGAATCACAAATATACTACTTAATACAACACTGATTCGTTGCCATAAAGTAATCGAAATGTTAGACAAAAAAAATGAATAGCTTTTAAAAAGCGTAGTTTTTTTGTCGTCGTTGCGTAATATATGTTTTACTTATGTCATTATATGTGACTTTTGTTTTCTTGGAAACATAGTTATTTGTCTCAAACCCTGAGTAAAATAATTAAAGTACCACTCATCAATTAGGGTAAGTCTCACTTATTTAATAGTTCAATCAATTAGTGCAGTTCTCGCTGATTTCAGCCATTTTGATGATCATATGTTCGAACTCATTTATTTAAAAGAAATAAAAGCTGTGCGCAGGAATATACCCATACTCATCAGAGATATATATTCTTCCATTTTCCAGTTTTTAATTTAATTACTTATATATCACTAACAGCGCCCCGCGTTTATTATATAGCCTTTATATAATAAGTCGGCTATTTACCTTATCACACCTTACATTATCTATTATTTATTTTTTTATCGGACGAACCTATTGCTAGACTATTTAGATGTTAATTGAGATAAGAGGTCCGATGCCCGTAATTATCAGGTGTACCCCGCGGCCGCGACCGCGCGTTTAGCTACGGTCGCGCCCGCAAGGTTCGCGGTATCTAAGCGGGATCGACGGCAATTGCCCGAGAACGCCTCTAGAGGCTCGACCTATATAAATTCTATATATAAATTCAGCAAAATAAAAGGCCTCTGCAAGAAGTTTTCTATAATTGCCGCAGTGGGCAAGCGTGGTGGCAATCGTAGAGCGCAGCTTTATCGTTGAGGATGCTGCTGCCCAACCCTATATATATATATATATATTATTGCATATATATATATATATATCATTGCAAATATTATTATATTATTCTTTTTGGCTCAGGATAAGCGATGTTTCCCTCGCGATGTGTCAACATGTGTACGCGTGTCAAGTATTGTCAGAATAACATGTCGCTTAAGGTCTATGCCCACCAGTCGACTGGCATCTATGAGCGATAAAAATAGTAGTATGATACTCACTCGGAGGAATGCCGGGCAGAACTAGAATTTTACTTCGACCTTAAGAAAAAAAGGAAAAAAAATTAATAAATGTTTCATCATATTCATACTAAAATTAAGGGGGTCATAAAAATATGTTTATTGTATTAGAAAAATAATGCGTACCATCTGGAGTGACTGTAAACAAGACACAGATATAAGCAGATTATAAAAAAAGAATTTAATGAATCAAAAAAAAAATAATAGGTCTTGAAATATAGAACATTTTATAATACCTTCTAATCGTAAGAAAATGTTTCTAGCTTTCTCGGTGTCTGAAAAAGAAACATTATATTCAGCCAATATAAATTATACCGACTGCGTTTGGCTTATATCCTCACTAACCTTCTTTCTTATTGTAAATTTCCAACCACATCTCATATATTTGCCTCAATCCGAAACAAGTCGCTCGACGCACATCAGAACCGTGACATCACATATATAAAATAACTTTTATACATACATTTATCAACCAGATAAAACATTTATTTCTTTACATTACTATGCATGCATCATATTTCTATAAACCTTCTTGAATTGATTACGAAAACCGCATCAAATTCCGTAGCGTAATTTTAAAGATCTAAGCGTACATAGTGACAGGTAGACATAATTTTAGATGTATTTTTAAGAATTATATATATTAAGAAGGTGCCTATAAGAACAGGCTAGACCTAGTTTAGGTACGTAAGTATCAAAATGTATTTTAGTTTAAGTTACCTTTTGTTGTTGAATAAAGTTATGTTAGTTACGCCTGTGTCCTTTACGTACTACGATTTTGGCAAACCTCTCTCGCTTCCCTCACTCGCATTATACATTTCATAGACGCTCGTATAATCTTAGTGTTTCTGACCCGACCCCTCTTGAATACCTCTCCTACCAGATTAAAAAAAATGGTCCTCTTATACCAACTTTTCGATTCACTTCCGTTCTATATATTTGTGCAGTCATTTGACTTTCATCCATCCTTTCTGCATGTCTAAACCACCTCAACAATCCTTTCCCTATTGTTGTCACAAAATTATCTTTTACACCACATTATCTCTTATCATCCTTATCATTTAATCCCTCTCTCAAAGTCACACGATACATACTTCGAAGTGCTCTCATTTCAACAGATTTATTCCACTTGCATGCTTCTTCTGCCACACCCAACATTCACTACTATATGTCAGTGTAGGAACCAACACACCTCTATGAACAGCCAGTCGTGCCCTTTTCGACTCATTCATAGAAAGTAAATAATTATTCTTAAAAAGTCAATTATTATTATTAAAAAGTCAATTATTATTATTAAAAAGTCAATTATTATTCTTAAAAAAATAAATTATAATTTTTACATATTGATACTCACTTTTCACCAGCTCTTTTATTAATGGTTGGCTTTTGACAAATCCATGTAGCCTCACCAACATGCTGATTTTCGATTGTAGTTCTTGCTGCCAAGACACGGTGTTTGGAGATGCCGGAGGTGCCCGGTAGCGAGCCACTGGAGAACGTTTACTTACATTTAAATAATTATTGATAATTTCACAAAAATTTCACATATATAGAGCTGAAACTAATATGTTGTTTTAAAAGCACTTGTGACTTGGACATCTAAAAACAGAACAAATATATATATATCATAAAAAAGTTTCTCCCGGCGCACGAGATGCAAATACCGAATATGCCATGATGTCCACCAACTACAATTACAACATTAGCATCATCATAGCAGCCATTTGAATCCACTGATGGACATGGGCTTCCCCAAGAAAGGGGGTATTTCGCCCGTAATTGCCGCACCGGGCAAGCATGTTGGCAATCGCAGAGCCCGACGAGGATGCTGCGGCCCATCTCCGCCCTGTGCATTTAAACTTCACTGTTACAGATGGATATACTGCCATTTGTCGGTTCTGGTACCTTAGTCGCCTCTTAAGCTACATGGTACAGGGGTAAGTACTATTCTACTCTACCGGTACCTTTATTTGACAGCTATCGTTGACTTATATTTTTATAAGGTAAAATGCATTTTTTAAAATAGATTTTTGATGGAAATTGTAAAATGTCACACCCGCCACATTATATTTAGTACTAGTGTTTTATTTAACAGTTTAAAGTGTAGTTTGATATTGCCATAAATGGAATAGAATAGTACCTCTCTCTGTACAAAGTGACGTAAGAGGCAATTAAGGTACCGGAATAGACTGATGGCGGTTTATCCATGCAAAATGGCGCAGCTTACATACTACAGGTAATGGGCAGCGATAAGAGATTGCCACCACGCCCCCCCGGCGCAGCAATTACGTCAAAAATTACCCTATTTTGGGGAGGCCTATACCCAACATTGGACTTTCTATGTCTGATATAATGATGATAAATTCGAAATGATAAACGATATTTCGTTTATGATTTTTTAAAATCCCGTGGTTGTATATATACTATCTAAAAAAATATATATCTTACGTGCCAAGAACCGTGGATATACAAATACTATATTTGCAATTCCTTTGATATCCGTAATACAAGTGCTTTAAGCTACTTATCTTGGGGTCGGGTTAATCCGGTGTTGCGGGAATTTATTTCTTATTATTACTAATTAAGAACTTAGATTACAAAGACCGCCAAATTGCAGTGTTCGCATTGCTGTGATCCGGTTTGAAGGGTGAGAGAGGCAGTGGAATTTCCGGGTAAATGTGACTTAATATCTTAAGTTTGGTGACAAGCTAATGATATCTTTGCGATGACATGAGCGTCTAATTGTTTATTGAAAATGAATATTAGGTGGAATCATTTGTCGAATCATACTCACTAGATATTATGTTGGATGCATTTGCCTTAAAGTTACATAATATCTGGAAAAAAAACGCTTTCAATATTATTTTTCGATTCGATCCAAGTTCAAAGGCATGGTCCATTAAATAATCCTGCGAAACAAAGCGATAGAGATCCCAAAAAACCAGAGTAAATTCGTTAAAACCTTCATCCGCCACGTCTCTACCACCAGCTCTCAATGACCTAATTATACAAACGAATCTTATTACTCTATACGGTCATAAGGGTAATTGGTAATACTAGTAATTAATTGTCATTAGGAGAAAATATGTTGTTTGTTCTAATGGTTTAAAAATGCTATTTAAAAAAAGATATTTTTGACTTTCATCACAAGAACGGCGAAACTCACGAGGATGAACGCATTCTCAATGCGATACACTTTGTTGTGAAAAAAGTGTTGATGAACTATTTTGAATCTTATTCTAAAAGAAATAAAGTAGGAATACTCACAGCACACAAACATATAATTTTGGTTAAAAACATTTCAACAGTTATTTTATCGCGGGATTGTCGTGAACACATCACAAACCATCGCCCTTCATTATAATCAAGAGAAAATTAATTTGTTTTAATTATGTTGCGTGTAATTTGATTCGTCACCTAGCGATTTGTGTTTAATGTATGTGATTGAAATTGGAATTTAATTAGGCAATTTTAACGGAACTGCTATATGCAAAAATGTATCTGTCTGTACGCATGTGTTTTATCACTATTTATCGCATTTACTACCACATTTTAATAAAATTCGCCATAAAATGTTAGAGTTGGTAATTTAAACGGTTTCTAAATGCAGTATCTTTTTGTTTTCGCAGTAAACATAGACAAAGGTCATCTGTGTTGGTGCCTCCCTCTAACCTTTTTTTGTCAGACCAAGTTGCCAAACAAGCATACAGTCGGCGAGATAGTAAGCGTCACTCAAACCTTTAGATGATCGTAATATCACAAAGATATCATTAGCGTGTTGCCATCCTTGTGACTTGAAGAACTTATGTTAAATCACCCAGTAATTTCATCCAGTTATCTCCCTTCAAACCAGAACATAGCAATTTGGCGGTGGGAATAGGTTTACCTCGTGTATTATACCGCCATACAGCAGAGTTCGCATTGCTGTGTTTCCGTTTGAAGGGTGAGAGGATTTTTAAATCCACAAGGTTGCCAACGTGCTATCACTAGCTATCCTTGTGACAAAAGCGTCTATAGTTTGTGGTGACATGGAACGTAAGCCAGATTATCGACTAGGTCATAAAAAAAATCTAATTTTGTACAATTGCAGCTTCGTTGAGTATTTGTATATTATTTTTTAAATCTATAAGACGTGAGATATTTATTTATTTATAAAACACCAGCTAGTTTCCAAAAAGGTCGTTTAATCCTCTGTATACCTGAAAAAGTTAAAATACATTATTGATCATTTTATAAAATTATACGTTCTTACAGCACACATATCGAAATGATTAAATTTGGGTCACCCATCCGAATGCCAACTATTGCGATAGCAGCTTAACTTTAACGATCTTCCACCAACTCTTTTAATATAAAACATGGTTTATTTTTATATTTAATAACTGACGGGTACGGGCAGAGTATAATATCTAAGTACCTATACCAAGTGTCGTCAGAGGAAAATTAGGTACCGGAACCGACAGATGGCGATATGTCCATCAGGAACAGCGTAACACAAATGCAACACGACTGGGAGAGGCAGCGAGCAGCTTGCTCGTGGCGAAGCTACGCTTTGTGACTGCCAAACGCTTAGCCAGCGCGGCAATTATTAAATTTCGCTATCTTGTGGTGCGTCTCTAGCAGTGGACGTCAAACGGGAACTATGATCTTGATAATGATTTTGAGACGAGATTGAAAGGAGCATTTGGCATGACTTACTATGGGGGTTGGATGTTTTACCCTTACAAATGAATTATATTCACGTACAATTATACATATGCACGTAAACCCTTGCAAACGATATTAACATATTCCATATCTATGAAACAAAATTAAATTCCATTCATCATCATCATCATTCCAGTGATTGGAAGTCCACTGCTGGGCATAGGCTTCTCAAAGATAGGTGTATTTTTTACCATAAATACCGCAACGGCCAAGCGTGTCAGCAATTGCAAAGCGCAGCTTTCACGACGGTTTAGATCGGATGGATATACCGCCATCTGTCGGTTTTGGTACCTTGCTACTTTTTACGACACCTGGTGCAATCGGAGGTAGTATTCAACACCGCCGGTACCTCACGTCATAGTTTAATACAGTTCATTTATATACAATTCCATTATTTAAAATTTAAAAAGCTGTTGCTGGGTCGCTAGGGTGTTTATTTGGAAAGCGGCGTATTATCGTTTAGATAGGTTCGTGTTTTTTACTACTCTTAAACTTAAGAAATAAATAATGTAATAGAGGAGAGATGTTAATTGAACTTTAAATGTCGTTTCTTTGTATTTTTAATATTAATTATAAACATACATAATGAGAGAAGTTAAGTGAACATTAAATGTCGTTTCTTTGTATTCCTAATATTAATTATAAACATATTATAAAATTATAATAGGCATAATAAATAAAACTTTTCTTGATATTACCAGATAAACAATTTCGGGTTTATTTTGAGAAACTAATATAATATTCTTTGTATGCATTCAATGTACTTACTTTAATTAAAATTGAATTTTCTGCATATTTTTCAATAACCAGGATTTTTCTTTTTCGCCATCTAAATCTGAATAATTATATGTATTATTTAAAATTCGGTATAAATATGGATATCTATAATGACTTTCAGGAATTCAACGGTAAAGAAATTTTAATGAAAAATAAATAAAAATAGGCTTTTTTTGATCATATGGAAGAAGAGTTCCCGAATCAACTAGAAATTCACATATACAGTATAGCAAATCACAAAGATATACATATACAGATGGAAACTGCTTTATCAGAGAATTGGGAGGACGTTTGGTGGAGAGGGGATTGGATCCGGGATCTTTCTAATGCAAAGAATTTCGGATTATTATTGTAAAAAAATGTGGGTATACATAATAATATATATATATATATATATATAACGAAATATATTATAATGATAATGATTGTTATTTACATTGTGTAGTCTCGTCGTTTCCAAGATGGAAACGACGTCCCTGACTAAAGAAAATATACAAAATGCATATACAATAGTTAGCACTTGGTACAGATAACAGATACAAAAAGGAATTGCAATTTTAATACTTAAAAACTGTTATATCTTCCCCAGACACAGAAAATACGAAATACTAATTAAATCAATTATTTTACCCTTGGCGCACAGGATGGGGTATTTGTATTATATGCGTTTATAAGATGGCAGGCGTTTAGGGCGCAAACGACATTTATCTTCATATATTAGTCCTACCGTGTTATTATATAGCCTTTTTCAATAAATGGACTATTCAACGCTGTATGAGTTTTTTTAAATCGAATCAGCGGTTCCTGAGATTACCGCGTTCGAACATACAATCAAACTCATCAGCTTTATAATATTAGTATAGGTATAAATAATTTCGTGTTCCCGACTTTATATTTGTAATTTATCTATTTGTATTACACCGCCTTATCTATTTTTATTACATTAAGTCCGCCATGTATGTGTAAAATAAATAAATAAGTAAAGACACTACAGAATGCTCCATCGGACCCGTTTCCAAATTTATATTATTAGATATAGTATGTACAAAAAAATGTGACCCGGGCAACTAGTAAATTTATTTTTCTAAAAAAAAAAAGGAAGTACTAAGTCACAACTAATCGTCTAGACCACTCTGGTTCTTCCGGAAAAATAAAGCTACTTTCTTTTTTTTTGGACACACCTATTGGTGGAATACTCAGACGTCAATTCCATAGCCACCGAACAAAAGGTCGGGGCCATTCATTACTGAACGGACCGGACCCGTTTCATCCTGCGTGCCCTGCGGCTACGACCGCGCGTTTAGCTACGGTCGCGCCCGCCAGGCTCGCGGGACCTGAGCGGGACCGCCGGCGATCGCCCGAGAGCGCCTCTGAAGGCTCGACCTCGGCTCGGGCAGTCGTCGTTGGGGAAAGAAAGCAACTATTGAAGTCATGCCTTTATTTAATTCGTGCATCTGTGTCCCCACTTAGTCGATCACACCATGTGGCATCACCAAGACAGGCTCTTAGGACGTATATACTTAAATAAAAAATTATAATTACGTCAAGTACTTACTTTGATTCAAGTCTTCAAATTGAGAATATAGAACAAAAAATAAAATAAATAATAAATACAAATAAAATACATTTTTGATTAAATCTTAAGCGACTTTTTTATTCACTTTTCTTAAAATGTAAGTCAAAAAAACAATGGCTCAAATGACTTAGTTTAGTATTTCTGAAACTTTTGTAGTTTTAAAGTTCAACACGTTTAACGCCCCTTCAACGCTTCTTATGTTTTTAAAAGCGACCTGATAATGTCGTATTAGAAAATAAATGATTCATACTAACTGATCACACCATTCATATCAATATTAAAGATTTACTAGGAGTAAACCTCTTACAAAGGTCGTCTGCGTTGGTACCTACCTCACGTATACCAATTTTTACCGTCAAATAGCAGTCTTGGCATTGCTGTGTTTAGGTTTAAATGGTGAGAGAGGCAGTAAATTTACTGAATAAATGTGATATAGTATCTTCAGTTCACAGGGTTAGCGACACGCTAGTGATATCTTTGTGATATAGTCGTCTATGTTCACATTTACCATATGCGAATCGTTTGCTTGTTTGCTGACTTCTTAATATAGAAAAAAAAAGATTAAAAAGAAGTGCCATTCGGAACTAATTCAATATATAGCGAAACTAATTGTTTAAACCAAACGTAAAACAATGCGTTAAACAGTAACAAACGTCTATGAGCCAATGAATTTTATTGAAACTTTACGACGATACAGCTTATAGAAGTAGTGATTGTTTAGCTTCACGTAAATTATTATTAATATGACTGATGGTTAACGTAATCTTGCTGTTCTAATCGAATCTTCTCCACCTTCCATCTAGACGAACATACTAACCACGTGGACGTGGACTCCATTCCAGAACGAGACTAATTATAAAGATCACTCGAATGTCTGTTTCAGCGTCACCGGGTGAAGAGTCCAGACCGCTTATTAATGAGCCTGCGCACACCTGCGCACTTCTCGCACCCCATGCTGTCCGGAAAACGCGTGATGTCCCTTCCCGTCGAGCAATAACCGACCGCACTAATGCGGCATGTTTGGGATGTTTGTCCCACACGGTGAAATACCCATAGCGGTATAAAAGAAGAAGGCTTTTAACTGAGGCAGGTATATAATGGCCATTTTATATGTTATAATAAGTTTTAAAATGATAAAAGTTACTCACATTTTTTTATATAATTCACTAAAGTTCTCGTTGTTTCTGAGAACGAGCCATTATTTTGGTATTCAACTGGAATACAATACACAATTTAATTTAATTTGAAAATTAACAGTGAAGTACCGGTCAAGTAGAATTGTACTTCCCTCAGTACCAGGTATCTTAAGAGGTGACTGAGGTACCAGAACCAACAGATGGCGGTATATCCAACCGAAATAGTGTAGCTCAAACGCACAGGGCGGGGATGGGCGGTAGTATCACAGTCACGAAAGCTGCGCTCTGCGATTCCCAGCACGCTTGTCCAACACGGGTATTCTGGCCAAAATTCCCCCTTTCTTGGGGAGGTCTGTGTCCAAATGAGGACTTGTAATGATGATGATGATAATATCAATTTGAAATTACTATCAACATAATAAAAACGTATAAGAATTTTTATAATTTTAATTTTTGCATTGATTATATAGTTGTAACAAAATTACTTGATATAAATGAACCATTCTTAGGAAACTCGATTGCGAATCGATCCCACGAGCCTAAGATTACTGGGCCATCACTCTGACAGGTAGGCTATTGAGACTCCTAAAGACCCCCTAAAAACCCTCATTATTTTTTCTAGGACTTCATGATTACGCTCCAGTCCAAACAAAACTTGAGGTAGACCTCATACAAAAGGTCTCCATACACTCTCGCGTATTTCTACCACCAATGTTCACATAGCTAGGTTCCGGTCTGATAGGTCAGAGAGGCAATTTTACTGAGTAATGTGCCATAATATCTTCAAGGCACATGGTTGGTAACGCGTTAATGGTGTCCTTGTGATATTTCGAGCGTCTTTAGGCTGCAGTAACGCTTACTACCACGTAGATCGTAAACTTTTTTGTCGACCTGGTATAATAATTATATAAAAATTGCCTATATAATGTCACTTGTGAGGATTTGTTTCGTGCCAACAGTACAGTTGATTACTTTAGTCTCTTGACGTTGACCATTAAATAAACCGCGTTTAAAAGAAGTTTAATATCTAGTGTTACCTACGTAATCTAAGACGATCATACAATTTCCCTAACATTTCAGCATGCGTTAGATTTTTCTTTTGTTGTGCTTCATCTAGAATATAAGTTTTATAATTATTAACAATTTATTCTGTACAAAAATAGAAATACAAATATAAAAGTAGAATCATAGTGGATGTAGAACGTTCATTAATGGACATAATCCCCCCAAAGGAGGAATATTGCTCATAAGTACCGAGCTCGGTAGGCGAAGTGGCAATTCTAGAGCACAACTTTCTTTGGGAATTCTGCTGCCCATTCCTATTATATTCAAACAACGTGAATTTTTTAATTACTTTGAAAAGTGTTATTTATAAGGTGTATACGCAGTTGTCTTAGAAATTTGTAGCCCAAATTACTAGCTAATAACGCTTTAATTATATATTTTTATTTATTTCTCTTAATTTTAATTAGGTCACTGTTGTTTAAAGTTAAAATTATCGATTAAGTTTGGTATTTACTCTAGTTTAGGAAAACATTAATTTAAGACAGTGAAATCTGCTTACTGCCGTTGCGTCCATTGTAGTACCAACCCCCGTCCCCTGCGCTCCACCTGTACCCCCCGCTTGCTTCAAAATACCAACGTCTGCCTTTGTCGCTTCCTGTAGAATTTTATATACTCTTAATAAATACAATATACGTCATAAGAATGCCCAGCTATAATTACTCTTGAATAGTCAAAAAAATACAATAAAACTCAGGAGTTCTTTTATATCTTTCAGGGCTTCGTAGTCTACAGTCAGTGCTCTACGATGCTACGATTCGCAGATAGAGTCACATATCAAATCTGTCATCATGCAGCAAGGCTTAAGGCTGGACTGGACTTAAGAATAACTGGGAGGGTCTTACAACTAAAAAGATGACGAGAAAAGATGCTCTAAAAAAAACTGATAGTGATAAAGGCACCTTTGGTCGAGATGGAACCTCCATCAGCAACGACGCTTACAAAATCTTTGTGATAGAAATAAACATTTATTCATTTCGTTCATTTCGTTTCCCGTTTACTGCCCATTCTTTTCATTTATAGTTTAACAATACCCGGTTCAGAAGGTATTGTTCTACTCTATTCTTCCTATCCCACGTTCCAGTAATAATAATTATTACAATAATAATTAAGACGACATCTTTTACGGTGACCTGACTCAGAGATAAGTAGATTAAAGCACTTGTGTTACGGATATCGGAAAACGGAAGTGTTACCAATATGATATTAAATACATATATGCAACATACAGACACAGAACAAATACAAATATTCATAATAAAGATATTTGTCCTGAACTACGAACCCGTGAACTCTGGCGCACGAGACAGGATCACTACGATCTGCGCCATTTAGTCCATCAAACAAGCACCTTGTGCAGTTATAAAGCTGAATAAACATTTCTATTAATATTACGTATATGAAAAATTCAATCATTCATTATTGGTGATTAAATCGTAGATCTAGCGTTCCAGCCCTGAATTCGTCCTCTTGGACTTGTGAGGTCTTCCGAGGAATTATTTTTTGACCAGGATCAGAAGCAGTTCCCTAGTCCTTACCTACGTTCTTTATTTAAATAAAACTAAATGACTTTGAGGTCTCTGCAAGATTAAAAAAAACCAATTTGATTATATTTTGGGAGTTGAACCGACTTTTATTCTCATCTAAATTTATTGGTCATGCAAAATATGCAGGGGGGGGGGGGTGATGACGTTTTAATATCCTGAGATTGAAAAAATAATAATAAATTCACACATTGATGTGACTCCATGATAAGTCGCTGATAAATGTTACAGATATCAGTCAGCAGAGGAATCACAAATAAAATGTTTATATTTAACACCCAGACATAGAATAAACCCAAGTACCATTATGTAAATGTTTATCATCGAACGACCTTTAGCTTACAAAGTAGGATCACTATCATCTACGCCATCAGGCCCGACAAAATATACGATTAAAATTTACCGATTATCGTCTGAAAGCGTGATGAACAGACCAAGCGTCCAATATGATGAATATATATTAGTATTTCGTACTTACTCAATGCTGATTTCTTTTTGTAAACAACTCGACTTTCACCTGAAAAATATCATTTATTACGTATTATAAAGCATAGCTGACCGACGCAGTAGTTATTTTTTTATCTTTTACATTATATTGCTTAGGCATCCCCAAGAAAGAGGGAGTTTGCCCATAATTGCCGCGCTAAGCTAGCATGACAATCGCAGAGCGCTGTTTCGCGACGGGAATGCGGCCATCCCTGATATATTTAAGCTACGCTGTTAAGGGTGGATATGCCGCCGATGCCGGTACCGTCGCGTCTTACGATACCTGGTACAGAGGGAGGTACTATTCTATTCTGCCCGTATAATACTCTTTGTAGTATTTTACGAACAGAAAGGTAAACATGCATTACTATTTATAATAAAAATAATTAAAACAAAAAATGTGGCACTGTTATACGTAAGCCATATTTCTTAATCATTGAAAGAATAATAATAATATATTTTCGATCGTATACATACATTTACATTAGACATTACGTTTAAAATTGTACAAGTGCTGCCCTTAGCGCTACGAGCAATCTCTCCCAGGCAACCGGATTGGATGAAGTTATGAAAGAGATAAAGATAATAGCTTATAGATATTTCATAGAAATATTATTTCAATCATCATCATATCAGCCATTTAAAGCCCACTGCTGGATATAATTTTCCCCAAGAAAGGGCGGATTCTGCCTATAATTGCCGCGCTGGGCAAGCGCTGTTGGCAATCGTCCCTGTGTCAGTTTTGTCACTCACAAATCACAGCTAAGCTTTGAAAGGACTACCTACCGTACTTATTGAATTGTTCTGTTTAACACTTTGACAGGACTACCTACCCTACTTATTGAATTGTTCTGTTTAACACTTTGACAGGACTACCTACCGTACTTATCGAATTGTTCTGTTTAACACTTTGACAGGACTACCTACCCTACTTATAGAATTGTTCTGTTTAACACTTTCACAGGACTACCAACCGTACTTATTGAATTGATATGTTTAACACTTTGACAGGACTACTAACCGTACTTATTGAATTGATCTGTTTAACACTTTGACAGGACGACCTACCGTACTTATTTAATTGT
>JACJUM010003317.1:957981-1038782 GCA_020976665.1 Heortia vitessoides | reverse complement strand
CTACCGTACTTATTGAATTGTTCTGTTTAACACTTTGATAGGACTATGTACCGTACTTATTGAATTGTTCCGTTTAGCACTTTGACAGGGCTACCTACCGTACTTATTGAATTTTTCTGTTTAACACTTACCCTCTCTAGAGACTGTAAAAAGCAAGGAGTTACATAAATTACTTCATCATCATCATATCAGCCACAAGACGTCCACTGCTTAACATACTCCTCCCCAAATAATCTTCAATACCGGGACCGGTTGTATGCCGCCTGTGTCTAGCGCGATCCCGCGATTTTAGTCGGTACGTCTGTCGTAATTTATCTATAAGCACAATATTAAATCGACCGTCAGAAATTCAATTGGGGTAAGAGACATCTTTATTTATTTCTGACTTTTACTGAAAAGTTTTAAGTAAAAGAGGATTCAATTTTAATTATATTTGTTAAAATAGCTTTCAACACAATTAAAAATGACTTTTCTTTTTGTTCTTTCCTCCTTACGACATCTCTATTTATGACTGTCGAAATAGGTTAGGTCAATTAGCATGTCTAAATCATTCTAGTCATTGTAACAGCCGCCGGACATCCACTAATGGATAGGCCTCACAAGGAACAGGGAATTCAGCCAATATACTACTCACAAAATGGACAAACTGACTGGAACCGCAAGATCTCGCTGGATGCAAATCCCCTTACAACCGGTGCTTTTGTAAATTTCTTAGACAGTATGTTTAGCAGACAACCTCCGGCTGGTCAGACACCCAAACTGCACATTACTTGCTTACAATAGACTTTTTAAAGTATGCCCATTATATTCTTTGAAGTATAGCTTGAATTATATGACCTGTGTCAGGGTATTAACGACGTATGAGCTAATTATATTTGGCATTACCATTTCTTATTAATTTTCATTGAATAACACAGTTTTCATATAAAGAGGATATTATATAAAATCATCCTAAAATGAAGACAAAAATACCTTAAGATATAATTTACAAATTAGTGTGATGGTAACCGATGGCGCCGATGATAGTAATCCTATCTAATACGCCAAGGGCCGTGGGTTCAATTCCCATCCTTGTCTTGTGTATTAAAAATATGTATTTAAGGATTTTAATTGTATTTCTCTTTTGTCTGATGTCCGCAACACAAGTGCTTTAAGCAAATTATCTTGAAGTCTGGTCATTGTATGAGATGTTGTGTGAATATAATTATTAGTTTGACATCTGTCATTCTAACCAAGCTATATTTCGAGGAATATCGCGTCTAAATTGAATCCTTAATACTTTTGCTGTGTGGGCTGTTGTAGTTTTCCCGAGGTAGAACTCAAATAAAGATCGTGTGCGTTGGGTAGCTTTCTCTCACCTATTACTACCGCTAAATACCAATGTTATAGAGGCAGTGAAATTACTCGGTAACGTGACATTATATCTTCCAATCACAAGGTTGACAACGCGTTAGTGATATCCATGTGATATTACGAGCGTCTATAGGCTGCATTGACGCTTACTATCACGCGGACTGTATGCTTGTTTGTCGACCTGGTCTAATAAAAAAGTATAGTTTTGATTTTATCTTACATGTACCTTTCACGTATAACAAGACAGCGTTATTTTTCTCAGCATCTGAAAAGAATATGATGATCTAACTCTCTAACTTGATATCTTGTTATGAGGTAGGTACTTAATGCAGACGACATTTATAAAAGATATCAAATTGTTAGGATAAAAATGTATGTTAATTCCTTCTCTCTTATCTGTAATGATGTGATTTGGAATACTATTAAATAATTTGAATGAATAACGTTGTGTTATTACTTTTTTTTGTATTATAAGGGAATAAAATACAAAACAGATTTATAATGGATATTGATTTAGGATTGGCACATAAATAGTTCACTAAAACAATAACATAATTTTGATGGGCCCGATTGCGCAGATTCCCAGCAAAAGCAAATATTTATATAATGATATTTATGTTTGTTCTGAGTCATGGTGATATTTAAGTAATATATTTGTGATTTATAGGTATATGATGCATGCATTGTGATGTGATTTAAATTAATTTTTTTTTTTTTGCTTTTTAATGCAAACGCAGGCTGAACCCGACGAGATAGATCAAAAATATGTACTACAGTATAGTACACCATAAGAAGATCACTTTCCCTTAGGTATAACCCACAATAACTATTGTTTATCATCATTGTACCCGTGTGAAGCAATGTACAGGTCGCTAGTAACACATACAATATAGAATAATTTGTTGCACAATTCGATACAGTCGAACTTACACAAACACAATCAAAATATCATTTTTATACGTCGTGATTTTAGAGACAATAGTTTGTCTTATTTAAGACTTTCTCGTATTATAATAAGATTACCTATTCAAAACAGGTTTTATTAGGTAAGTTACTCATTGTAATGTCAGATATGTAACAATTTAATATCCTGTCGGAATTGATTCAGCAGTTTTGGAGGAGACATGACACTAGTATTTTCGTTGTATGTATATTTGAAATATATTTCGCTCCGCAGATTTTCTCGTGGGAATAATAATTATAAAAGTAGCCTAAGTTACTTCTCTTGGCAACACGATGATAAGCAAATTTGCAGATGTAACTTGGCAGGCGTTTGAGGCGTTATAACACTTATTGTTATATTTAAGACATATCTATTTAAATTATAGTCAGTGTGTTACATTGACATATAAAAAATGTTATTGCAAAGTTTCATTTAAAATTCATTTGTTCGATTTTGCGTGAGAGGGCAATAAACATACATTCACACATGCATACTCACAAACTTTTACATTTACAACATAAAGAAGTAATTATATACTTCTGTAGTTTGTAAATAACTGTAATTTTGTACGAATAAAAATATTAAAAGTAACCTAAGTTCATAACGACATTAAAGATAGATACTATAATTTTATTTATAAATTTTGACTAACTGTATCCACGATTACGTCCGCGTGGAATAGAGACTTAGTTGCATATTCTTCTGAAATCTTATATGTTTGCCCGTTTATGTCACATTTTTGATTAATGCTCCCCTTCTATTAGTCGTAGTTAGATATTACATAATCTAGGTTACTCTTTATTATATCAGCTATCTGCCAGTGAAAGTCTCAATAAAATCGGACCTGTTTCAGATAAATATTTCTCTCAAACAAATATACAGACAGACAAAAATGTATGCATCTATATGCATTTAGTAAAGAACAGTTATTTTAATATTACAAACATACACTAATTTTATTTGTATGCATTGTAGATGTATGGATTACTGATTGAAACTCACCAGCGACGATTTTCCTGATGAATGGCAGAGACCTCTCATACCCGTACGAATCTACCAGGTAATAGATCCTATGTTTGAGGTTCACCACCCAATCAGCTGGATATCTTACTTTCCTTATTTCTGTAAAGAAAATAATTACAAATTTTCATAACATTTAAATCTATAATTAAAATGTATAAAGGCATAAATAGCATGAAGCATTTACAAATGCTTTCTGCTTCATCTTTAATGTTTATTACTTAGCATTATTAGGCAACATAATTTCATATTAAGATTATTTACATTAGATTATTTACAAGTTTTCACTTCTAAAGCTCCATTATATAGTACAAAACAAACTCACATCCGCTGTCTGTCTTTCCCAATGTATAATTAAATCTTTAAAACAACAACAAAGAGAGTGATTCAATAGAACAATAACTTTTAATATGATGTCGTAAATACACACATTTTATTGCGATAAATCTGCAAACGCTGACAAAACCCGAAGAAACAGTACATTATTTTGATCTATTTCCTACAGTAAATTGTACACCATAAAAAAGGTCTACAAAGAACCCAATAATAGAACATGTCCATCTCTTGGAGATAAATCACTATAAAAACTTTTATATCCTTATTGCAACCGTGTAAAATCCACCTAAAGTTAAGCCACAAACCATTTAAATAATTTATAAATGTTGGTTAACAGCTATCATTATACCAATTCGAGATATATTTATAGGACAATAGGTATTAAATGTTGAGGTACCGGGAGATTGCTGTACGGTCGTAAAAAACGACTAAGATACCAGAACCGATAGATGGCGGTATATCCATCCGAAACAGATCGGCACAAATGCACAGGGTGGGGATGAGCATCAGCATCCCCGTCGCGAAACCTGCGCTCTATGGTTGCCAACACGCTTGCAACGCGGCAATTTAGGACAAAATAAACCTTTCTTAGAGAGACCTTTGTCCAGCAGTGGACTTACAATGGCCAGTTTGATTGACGAGGTAATAAATCGCATAACTAAGTCAACGATGAAATTAATAACGATAACAAATAGCAAATATTTTAGAAAATTTGTCTTAGAAATGTCATGGATATTATAAATGAAATAAATAAAATGTTGGAATTTGTAACGATTGTTATGAAAAGGTTGTTTTATTGGGTAATTCCTAGATTTGTTTCCTCAAAACCCTCTCAACACATCGTTGGCTTACTTCAACGAAAGGCTTACCATATTAAAATAGTTAGGTATTTTGGGTAAGCACTTACCGAATCCAAAAATCCCTTTGAGACTTAACTTATGAAAGGGTATACACTAATACCCTTAAGCGTGCAAGCAATTAAAACCCCTATTCACATTACAATTCCTTTATTATTTACCTTCGTGTGTTTTCATCATAAAATCCATTGAAGTCCCATCCCCACTCCGGTGGAATTTGGCCCATAAATGCCGTGCTGGGCAAACGTGTTGGCAACTGCAGAGCGCAGCTTTCAGGACGGGGATGCTGCTGCCCATCCCCCGTCTCTTACGACTCCTGGTCAGATAGACGCCACCGGGACCGTCCGTATATATACATATATCGCTAGTCGTATGATCAAGGAATCACTCTTATAGTATAATCAGTTGTCAAGACATTTTAATGTCAAAAACACACCCATGACAAACACGACACAAATACGATCACACCTCATTTTCTTCAAAGTAGATAGTTTCAATATACTGGCCGGTCTCTTAAGCTAGTTTCCAAGAGAAAAATATGAGATCAAATTTAGCGCCATCTATGAAATTTCCGTGAAACTTATTCTCTACTTTAGTTGTCTTGCTCTGTTTGCTTGCGAAAAATTTTCAAGTGCTGTTTCAATTGAGTGTTCATAGATGGCGTTAAATTAGCATAGTTTTACTTTTAAACAAATGTATCGTGAAAGTTCTCGTTTTTTGTATCAAATATTATCGATTCGTTGTCGTGTGAAAAACGCTAAATAAATTACTATGTTTTATTACGAAGGAGTCATAATGAAATACGACTCAGAGACTGACTCTGCAGTTGCCACCATACTTGTACAGCGTAGCGATCATAGGCGAACTAATGTTTATTCACTTGACCTATTGCTGGATTACTCAGACGTTAATTCCAGCGCCACCGAAAAAAGAGGGCGGGGCCTCTCATAGATGAGAGATCCGATGCCCATATTTATCCTGCGGACGCCGCGGCCGCGACCGCGCGTTCAGCTACCTTCGCGCCCGCAAGGCTCGCGGCATCTGAGCGGGATCGACGGCGATCACTCGAGGGCGCCTCTAAAATCTCGACCTAGTTCACGGGCGGCCATCGTTGGGGGTGAATTAAATTATGAAGTTCAGCAAAAGAGGACGAGCCCGAGGTGAGCCCGGCAGCTCTAGGGCTGCCTGTTATCGCTCGTTGGGGCAGGGACTGCACGCGTTCGCCGGCGAACGCGGTGTACTGCGCGGTGTATTATACGAATGCATGGTGCAGTATTAATGACTGTGTTGTGCCAGTGAAAGGGCGGGGAAGAGCTCTGATTTTCGCGGTTATTTTATCGGGCGGGTCGTCTAATATGTGACGAGGTCTACGATGTCGGACGTGTTGAGAAGACTTGTATCTCTTAATTATGTACAGCTAAAGATCAATATTTTAAATATACATTACCTGGTTGAATATTTCCAATCACACTGAACAATATCACCTGAAAGAAATGCCATATATGAACACGATTTGTCTTAATATTTTACTTTTTTTTTACTCTGGGCATATTTATTTGGAAATAAAGATTTGAAAAAACTGTTCCGGCGCTCGAGTCAAAAATGCTATAGGTTTAATGAAATCATTCACATACTAGCAGTAAGTACATACTTATATAGGTAGGTAAGCCTAACCGAAAGACCTATTAGGTGACTCTAAGATCCATTGGGTCATCTAAGTGGTTTCTTTTAGATATATGAATTTAATTAAATCCGTTTAGCAAATAATAATTTTATATTTTTCAGACAACTTGAAAGTGCTGGTTATAGGAAGATTAGTAATAGTGAAGGTATATAGAAGGTATATACGAATTGAACTTAACTAACCCTGTACAGTAGTAAAACAGTGACTGTAATGTAGATTGAACAGATGGCGTTGTTAAGTGTTATTAACTACATGAAGTAGACCTCATACAAAAGGTCTTATGCATCGGTACCTCACTCTCGTCTATTTATCTGCAAATAGCTGTGTTCGCATTGCTATGTTCAAGTTTAAAGCGCGAGAGAAGCGAGAAGACTGAGAGTAAGTCACAAGGCTGGCAACTTGTAAGTGATAATCTTATAATATTACGAGTGATCTGTATGCTTGAATGAGGATCTGGTATGATAAAAAAACACCATCATTTCCGATACTCTTGAACAAAATCATTCAATCTAAAATAAATTGAATTTGAATTGAACATTCGAACGGCGAATAAAACCTTTTTAATAAATAAATACCAGAAAGAAATACCAGGAGAAGCTAACACATCATGAAAATGATGAAAGGGAAGTCTCCAACATATCCGACTAAAAAGACATGATATTCCAAAACTAAATCAAAGATTTCCCCAAAGATGAGAGAGAATCTGGAAACATGAGAGAAAACACTGGAAGCACACCTCCTAGCAGTTTAAGACTCTTCTAAATGATATTACTAATTGGTCTAATCAGTCAAACCAGTGGCTTATTGTTCTTTGAACAGATTGCCATGATGCAGAATCAAAAGAAAATGAAAATGAATGCAAACTTACAGAAACTGAGCATAATCTACTAAGAGATATCATCATCGCATTGTAAATCTAGACTGGTCCGGCCAATGGTAATAGACTGAGGCCCCGAGTACCTAATTTAAATACTTGCAGAGAGCATAAAATTGGATTATGTCATGCGATACATTGCCGTTTGAATATCGATAGTCAGCCATAGCCTTTGAGTATTTACTTATTACATAAACTTGTATACCTAAGGCTTCCGAGGATTTAAGGCGGAGTATATAAAGCCATTGGAAGTCAACTGCTGGACATAGGCTTCCCCAAGAAAGGGGGAATTTTGCCCATAATTGCCGCGCTGGGCAAGCGTGTTGAAAATTGCAGAGCGCAGCTTTGTCCAACGGGGATGCTGCTGTCCATCCCCACCTTCTGCATTTGAGCTACACTACTTCATATGGATTTACCGCCATTAGTCGGTTCTGGTATCTTAGTCACCTTTCATGACACTTGGTACAGAGGGAGGTACAGTTATCAATAGACAATGATATGTGTACTCTGAATTTAATTTAGTATTTTGGTATCGATTATTTAAAAAAGGTCAATGTTGGATTTTTGATCTCATTGTATTTTAAGAGTACACCAAAATTTGTATTGAAGTGATCGTTTTTTTTGTGTTATGAAGTTAGCAAACAAGTATACGTACAGTCCGCTGGATCGTCAACGTGACCGCAGCCTATAGACGTTCATATTATTACAAAGATATCACTAGCGAGTCGCCAACCCTGTAAACTGAATATACTATGTCACATTTATTCAGTAATTTATCTGCCTCTCGGCCCCTTCAAGCCGGAACACAGCTGCTATTTGGCGGTAGAAATAGGTGAGAGTGTGGTACCAACGCAGACGAACTCTGTAAGAGGTCTACACTTTCCTTTTTTCTTTTTGAGCATTCAACCCGCACGATAGTTAACGTCACTGCAGCTAATAAATTAGTATAGATAGTCGCTCATAATATTACCAAGCAATTAATTAGTGCGTTGCTAACATTGCAACTTGAAGATGCAGACGACTTTTTGTATGAGATCTAGTCTCAAGTAATCTATCGTACCTCTACCGTAGATGCCTGTGAACTTTATGACCTGATAATATTATGGTTGAACGGTCAGTTTACATCATATGACACCTTCGATAGTTGTCAAATGTTTTAAGTATATCCCTAAGGTCAAAGGTTTTCGCTTTTTCAACTGATCATAGGACACCTTCGGCATTTGTCAAATGGTTTTAGTATATCTTTAAGGTCATAAGTTTTGGCTGTTCTCAACTGATCATAGGACACCTTCGACATTTGTCAAATGGTTTTAGTATATCTCAAAGGTCATAGATTTCAGCTGTTTACAACTGATCATAGGACACCTTCGACATTTGTCAAATGTTTTTAATATATCCCTAAGGTCATAGATTTCAGCTGTTCATAACTGATCATAGGACACCTTCGATACTTGTCAAATGTTTTTAGCGTATCTCTAAGGTTATAGGTTTTATATATATCAAAGAACACTCCTGTGTCGGAGTCCAGAACAAAAGAACAAACAGGATTCAGGAATAATGTTTTTTTTCCGTAAATAAAATATTTCAAAGTTACCCCCTTGATGGTTTTGGGAGAGAGATGACGATGATATACATCATCATAATCATTACAGTCATTTGAAATAATAATTGGAAAATACATATGAGAGAATATTACGTAAAATAAAAAGAATCTGTGAGTAATTATTTTAATTCATTCGTCAAACTTATTGATGATGAAGAACTGGTAAATTATTACGTTTTTGAACGTAATACTGGCTTGTTATTTCTTCTTTTTAGCATTACTGAAATGATAAAAGATAAATATATTAGTGGGGCTTGTATTTGAATAGTCCGGTTCTTTTGACTTGTCTTTTAAGTTTTAATTTAATGGTCAAAATTTAAGAAAACGCTAATGGCGAAGTGGTTTAACAAGCCCCCTGCGCCATTTTGTATGTCAAGCAACTGTCACATCGCTAACTCGCTCCTTTAAATATAGCTTGATTGCAATGACAGATGTCAATGTAGTAGAGTCGCACGAGTTATTTATGTTAATATTATGATATTTAGAATCATAACATACATATATACACCGGGGATAGGCTGATACTATGGATCTCCACTTGTTACGATACTTGGCATAAGTCTCTCGCTTCCCTTATTCGCAACAACCCTTTCATACACGCACGTTTATTCTTGGCACTTCTGATCTGGCACTTCTTTAATACCTCTTCTACCTGGTTAAGATATATCTTAGGTCGTACAATACCAACTCTTCCGTTTACTTCCGTTCTATATATTTGTGCAGTCATTCTATTTTCATTCATCCTTTCGTTATGCAGCGGTCTTTCCCATCTCTCTGGTGGTGTTGAAATTGACACTTGTGTAATTCATCTAACGGAATAAAATGCTACGTTGTATTTCAATAAACTTACTATGAAGGAACTTTTTGAGGCTGCGGCCCGGTTGGGATCAGCCACGATAAAGTCGTTCCTTCGTAATACACCTTCTCTCTCGCCGGTCGCCATCTTATTTGAAATTCGCCTTTGAAGAAGAATCGATAATTCGACGGTAACGGGAGGAACAAAAAAGTACAAAAAAATAATTAATTCTTATTACTTAAAAATATATTTTAATTAAATATAAATTATAAAAATAGAACCCTCTTTTGCTTGAAACTGTTAACAAACGTCAGAAATAAATGGATACAAAAAATTAGCCCGTATGTTCCTTACGCTAATTAAATTTCTGATCATCGATATACATATTTGTATACATTAGCTTTGCCCGCAGTTTCACCCGCGTTAATCGGAAGAATAAAGTAGCTAAGTTACTCTTTATAACATCAACTCTGCCAGTAAGAGTCCCTTAAAATGAGAACAAACAGATAGACAATGATTTTTAATATACCATAATAATTTATGCAAAAGTTGTTCATTTGTAATTACATACAGATAGTTAAATTTTAGTTATATGTTTAGTTAGACATTCCCAGGTGTATATAATTCATGATTATGCATTTTTCTTCGCAGGGCAGGCGTAGTGGAAATCGCAAAGCGTGCCTTAGAGACGAGGATGCAGTTAAATATACCACGCAGTTTCAGATAGATATACTGCCGAATGAACCATCGAGTCTGTAAAATTGCGTCTGTACGCCTAATACAGGGCATAGGTGTTTTATATGCCCCTAGCTAAGCTTGAAATTGCAAAATTAATCAGGTTTTTATTTAGAAAACCATTGTTAGTTACTAATAATTAGCCACAAAACATGGAAAATACAAATAAAAATATATATTCAAACTTTGAGAATGCATTTCCCAAGACATCAATCATAGCCACCAAGAACGTCTGGTGCTGGATATTTCCAGGTCTTCTCAAGAAAGGGGATATTCCGCCCATAATCGCCATGCTGGGCAATCAAGGTGGTAATCGCAGAATTTTCAATGTACTTCTTTCGTTAAATGACTGCCTACTTGTATATAATACAAGTAAATTAAGTTTTGGATATATAAATCTAAGAGGCTTCTACAGCTTCGTCCGTGCTCGTTCAGTAAAATATCCTACAGAATCAACGCTTCGCACCTGCACTTTTAATATGTAATTTCCCAAAAATTAAGCACCAGCAGACCCCCTGTACCAGGTATCGTAAAAGGCGACTAAGGTACTAGAACCGACAGATGGCGGTAAATCTTGGGGAGGCCTATGTCCAGCAGTGAACTTTCAATGGCTGGTATGATGATCTTCAAAAATCAAGTCAAACTACATGCTGTATTGATCAATATACATGTATATTGATATATATTTAATGCACAATGTATTTATAGTAATTTGAAAAAGGATTGATGCTGTATTGCTTAAAGTTCCTACTAAAATAAGGCATTCATCATATTATTACATTTTCTTATAAATCTATTAAAAAAAGATACATCAAAATCCAATGCCTAGTTCCAAAGGTCTAATCACACACAAGGACAAACTGACAGCAGTTTTTATAGTATGTTAGTACAGATTTATATACTTATATTATTTACTTATAAATAATCCAATAGTTTACCGTTTTTATCCACTGAAACGTAATATAAACAAAATAAATGTTAAGTACAATTATATTATTAGATTTAAATTGCTTCACACTCTCAAATCTATTTTATTTATTTTTTAATTCCCACTTCCATTTAATACTAAGGTGACAATAGAACAAAAGGACAATAGACATTTATCACCAGAAGCTAAACAAACTAATGATTATAAATTCCCACTACATCTCATATATTGACCTGACTCTGTGATAAGTCGCTTAAAACTCTTGTGTTACGGAAATCAGACAACAGAGGAATCACAAATATACTACTCAAATACATTTATTTAACATCCAGACACAGAACAAACATAAATATTTGACCTGGGTAGGGATCGAACCCACGATCTTTGGTGCACAAGAAAGGATCGAGCCTCGAGATCTTAAGATATTACATAACCCAGTAATGTTTGTCGTTTGGTAGTAAACATAGAAGAGATTGAGATACCAATGCAGGCGACTCTTCTAAGGGGAACCAGGTACCACTAAATACATTATTAAAGGAAAATACTTACTGTCAATATTGTAAATAAATAAATTGTAATGGTGCATTATTTCTGTAAAATAAAAGATCAATGTTTATCTCCTGTAATTAACAGTAAAATGTATCTAACTTTAATTCCATTAGATTTTTTTTGTATTCTATTTATAGATCTTTATAGTACAACATATGACGACATGTACAAATGGCGAATTTAACGCCAGTTGGCATTATCTCCCAGTCAACCGATATACAAAACGGAAAAAATATATAGTGGTGCAGACAATATATACACAAAGAAAATAGGGATGTTCGAGGGATTTATAAAATGACTGCAGGAATCAAAAAAGACGAAAATTCAAAGAAATGTAAGTAATTTCTAATGAATGTCAATTAAAAATATGATTATCAGAAAAATTGTGACATACATAATATCGATACTAAAAATAAGTATAAGCTTGCAGTGCATTGCGAGGCTCCAAAAAATAAGTAATTGGTTCAGTAAATATGCCTTTAAATAAATTCAAGAATTGCGGAAGCAATAAACTTATTGCCAAGGCTTATTATTATTAATAATATAACTGCTTGGGATTGAATGAATTACTCTAACGTGTAGATGTCCGGCGCTAACAAACCGTTGTCTTGATAGTAGTATTTAGACAACGAATAATTGGCGCAACGATATCGGTATGGTAGGTATTCTTGGAAACTATATCACCATCAATTTTTCATGAAGGTTCTTTTCTGGTAGCTCGCGTAATGAACCTGCTGTAAACTTAGTAGCAAGACCCGTCTGGTGCAGGCTAGTATTAAGAAGAACAATCAATAACCTATTTGTTTAAAAAGATTCTTACAACACTATAAGGTTGTCAGGGTCATCGGTCATTAGTGTGACATTGAAATTAGCAAATTTATATTAATAGATTGCTTTTGGTTTTTTTTGATAATTTAAAGGTGCCCATGGCCTAACCTACTTAAATAAAAATATAATTAACCTCGACTTATATAAACGTTACATTAATATCATTATCATCATATCAGGAGTCTCCAAGTCATTTATGATAAGTCTAAGTAAGCGGTTTTAGTCAGATCGTCTATCCATCTTAAAGGTGGGTACGCTACGCTTGCCGGTACGCGTTGTCCATTCCCGAACCTTACCAGTAGACCAGTAAATCCAATGACCCATTGCCCTAATGACTAATTGACCAATTCACAGATTCACCAATTTACATATTTACCAAAAGTCTATTACCAACTCATCAAAGACCAACTGACTGAAGCTTGTCCTCTCGATCTATCTCTGATATCCAGGTTTGTTACGACATTTAATCTTAAGAAATGTTCTAGTGACTTCCAGGTAACTTTACAAGTGAATGCAGGTGCATTTCTTAGGCTGGTATGTGAACTTACGTTTAACTTTAGGTTGAATTATGTCATCCAGCGGGTACTGTGTGCCATATTTCTCCAAGGCGTCATACATGTATTGCTTTAGTTCTCTCATCCATTCTGGATCGGGTTTTGCCGTAGTAGCTGTGTTCAAATTAAAATTAGAGTACAACAGAATTTGCCCAAAGGAAGATCACGGTGCGACACTCAGCCGGGAACTTAAAATAAATTTAAATATTACGTCGATGATAGTGCAATACAGCGTAAGTAGCAGTTGCAAATAATGTTAAAAATCAATTGGAAAAGATAGAAAATGGACCTTATTAACTAAAGCTACATACGCGGTATTGAAGTATCATCGACTTACCTAATCGACCTATCTAATAATTTGGATGAAATTACACAGAGTAAGCAAAAATAATATTAAAATCAGTTCAGTAGTTTAGAAGTTCATTTCGATCAAACATAAAGATCTATTATCTAGTAATCTAGTAATCAGAATATGTTGTGTGAAAATAATAATAATATATGTACATATAATATAATAAAGATACTTACGACTTAAATAAGACTTTCGCCATGATTCTGTAAAAAAATTAAATATAATAATATAAATATTAATAGCGGTATGACACTCAGCCGGGAAGTGTCTTTGTGAGATGGTTGCAAATTGTGAAACTGGGTTTTGTTATTATAAAACGTTGTAGGATTATAACAAATAACTAATATTATCAAGTAAAAATATGAAATTGTGAGGTACCGGCAACTACCGTGAGGTACCGGCAGAGTAGAATAGTACTTCCTAGAACTTCCTGCCCTACTCTATACCAGGTACCAAAACCGATGAATGGCTTTATATCCATCCGAAACAGTGCACTCAATTGCGCAGGGCGGGGATGTCAAGCATTCCCGTCGCGAAAACTGCACTCTGCGATTGCCAGCACGCTTGACCACCGCGGCAATTATTATTTAATATTATAGTAAGTTATAGGATTAAAACAAATAACTAATATTACCAAGTAAAAATAAGAAATTGTGAGGTACCGGCAGACTACCGTGGGGTACCGGCAGAGAAGAATAGTACCTCCCCCTGTATCAGGTGTTGTAAGAAGCGACTGAGGCACCGGAACGAACAGATCACAGTATAACCTTCCAAAACAGTGCAGGGTAAATGCACAGGGCGGGTATGAGCAGCAGCATCCCCGTCGTGAAAGCTGCGATTACCAACACGCTTGCCCAGCACGGCAATTATGGGCAAAAATCCTCATTTCTTGTCCAGGTCTATGTCCAAACGTGGACTAGTAAGGTGATGATTGCCACTAATAATACGTTGATTTTTTTTTTACTTACTGTACATTTCTTGCCTGTTCTGCATTTTATAAGAAACATTCGATTGACCTGGACATAATAAATTACTTTAATTTAATAAAACTGTACAGCCTTAACACATAGATCTCTTGAGACTTTCAAATAGACCGGATGTATGCGGCGAGCAAACAGCTCGATTCCTAGGTTCTAGTCAGATCGTCTTTCCACCCTGTGGGTGGAAGTCCTGCACTGCGCTTGCCGGTACGTAGTCGCCATTCTAGAACCCTACTGGAAAATAGGGAAACACCCTGCCCCTTACCCTACAATTTCACTGCCTCTCTCACCCCTCAAATCGTAGCACAGCAATGCGAACACTGCTATTTGGCGGTAGAAATAGATGAGTGTGAGGTACCAATGCAGTCTTTGTAAGAGGTCTACCTCATGTGATTCATGGCTCATTATTGAAAATAGGCACGTCTCAATTTAATTATTTTATTTCTAGAATCAAATCTCACAAAAAATAGTTCAGTCTTCAGTCCTGTTGGCTTGCACAATCAATGTGTTATCACAAAGATATCACTAGCGACACGCTCTCCAACCCTATGAACTAAAGATACTATGTCACATTTACCTAGTAATCTCTCTATCTCTCTCTCACCATTCAAACCTGAACACAGCCATGCGGACATTGCTATTTGGCAGTAGAAATAGATGAGAGTGAGGTACGACCTAAGTAAGAGGACGAAGACGATCTAAGTGAGACGTCTACCTCATGTAGTCAAGTAAAAAAGTTATCTTACCATCGGGTGAAACTGAAAGATATTTAATTTCTTTGATCTTTTATAATTTTATTCCGCTTATATCTATTTCAAATCAAAATTATAGGTTACAGTCTTCGGCAACGCCACAATATGAACAACCGATGCGACCCCACGTCAACCGAGACGTGTGACTCTCTATACGGTAGAACAAGTAAAACATTTTAATTAGTTTTCAAACAAATGATGATATTTAATAAAAAAAAATTGTCACACTTACCCTTCCCTGTACCAAGTGTCGTACCTAAATAAAGTACCAGAACCGACAGATGGCGGTATACCCATCCAAAATAGTGTACTCAATTGCAAAGGGCGGGGATGGCAAGCAGTATCCCCGTCGGAAAAGCTGTGCTCTGCGATTGCCAACACGCTTTCCCAGCGCGGTAATTATAGGCAACATACCCCCTTCTTGGAGAGGCCTATGTCTAACAATGGACTTTTAATAGCTGGTGTGATGATGATGGAACTTGTCACAAGTGTCAGGGACTCGAACCTGCATCTTTCACATGCCGGGGGACTTATTTATGCATAAAAAATATCAACGAATTGCAAACTTACGTCAACTCAAAAGGACATCAAAGTCAAATGCAAAATTACCTTCATTTAATTAGACCTATCAGATCTATTGGCACTTAATCGATAAATTTTATATAGAAATTAATCCCTTGGTATTTTTTTTTTATTTTGTTTGTTATTGTCAGGAGTATATAAGTACCATTACTTATAAAAGAAAAATTAAAAAAAATTGCGCGGTAAAATACGCAATTAAAGTATATTTAAGAACCATATAAAAGTGACCCGACAGACGTTGTCCTGTCTTAATGATGACGTTATCGATATTTCATTCGAATTAGTATACTAAGGATTAAATAATATACATTTTATTTCATAAATTTATGTTTAAAAGTATATTTATTATTCTAATGCTTTATGATATACAATGCCCTTCGATTTTTTTCTTGCGAAATTGTTTTTAGATTTAAGTTTCCTTTTGTTGTTGAATAAAGTTATTATTATTATTATAAAATGGCTATATAAAAACTGCTATATAAATAAGAATATTGAGTATAATATCAGAAAGCATTAGAATAATATATTCTTAATTATACCAATTCGAATTAAATAGTCATTGTTAAGACATCATGTCAGACAACGTCAGTCGGGTCAACTAGTCAATAATAATTTGACAATAAAGCTACGAATCAAATGACGAGTGACTCTAATGACCTGATATGAATATAAGTCATCTGAACAAATAGGTCATTAAATGGCACCAAACAGGGCATGTATAAGCTAACCTTGGGCAATAATTTTTATTCGATAAAACAAGAAAATCCGCACTGAGGTAGTCGCAGGCGTATATAATATGTTTGCAATAGTTTCAGGATCTATGAAACCATAAAAACGTGAAAAGACTTTTTGGAAATATAGGTACCTTCAACATGCAGCAGAATATTGCGTGATTTTTCAGTATCTGAAAATAATAAAGACAACATACATACATCACGGCTGTGTTACCCTTTAGGGTAGGCAAAGACTATGGATAGACTCCACTTGCTACGAGCTTTGCATATCTCTTTCGCTTTACTCGCAATAGTCCTTTCACCATACTCTCGTTTGGTTCACTCGAGAAAACCGTTCATTTAATTTGATATTGGGGGCTTTGGCATAACAAATGTTATGACCTTTTTTAGTGATACCTTTTTCAATGTCTCTGGTCTTCATTATGGGTAGAAATCTACCTATACTAGACAGAGAATAAACACAAATATTTATAATATCATAAACTAATTATTTCTCCCCGCTGGGAATCGAACCCACGATCGTGGAGCACTAGACAGAATCCTTAGACAGTACCTCGACTAACAACACCTGGTGGAGGAGGCACTATTTAAATCTACCGGTATGGAAAGACGTATGTTTTTTTCTATTTATATTTATATATGTTAAAGTAGCAAGCACATGCTTGCACACCGTGAGGTACCAACAGGGTAGAATAGTTCCTTTCCCTGTACCAGGTATCGTAAGAGGCGATTAAGTAAGTACCAGAACCAACAGAAGGCGGTATATCCATCCAAGACTGTGTAGTTCAAATGAACAGGGCAGCAGCATATTCGTCGCGAAAGCTGCGATCTGCGATTGCCAATACATTTACCCAGCGCGGCAATTAATAGCAAAGTTCCCCCTTTCTTAGAGAGGCATATGTCCAACAGTGCACTTCCAATGGTTGATATGATAATAATGATGACATGATTGTAACATCAATCTTACCGGTAACCAGCTTCGAGATAAGTGGTAAAGAATCTTCAAATCCATACGAGATAACGAGCGAAGCTATCCTGTCTTTGAGCGTATTGATCCAACCTGATTGATGATTTTAAATAAAAACAAAAAGAATTTAAGTTTCAATTTGATGTTAAGATATTCACAACAAAACTACTTTTTAACGGCTTTATTTAACTTTTTTTTATTTTGTTTCTTGTTGTTTGTCCTCAAGATTTTCTGTCGTGATTTGAAAGAATTCAATCACATTTGTATTTTGTTTGCTTTTAATCTTGGCCGTTCGCGTTCCCATTCACGCAGTTCAGTAATTAGAAAGTATTGTTTAGATATTCCTGAATCCTATGAATTTTATAGACGAACGGCCAAAAGACATAGTCTCTTATTAAATTAGTTTGTTTATAAGTTAAAGCGATTGAAAGTAGATTATTACAGCAGTAGATTCCATGTTTCACTAATTTCTTGAAGTTGTAACATACGCTCACAAATAAAAAATAAAAATAAATCAAGGATATAAGTGTCTCTTGGTTCGTTTAAAGCTTATGAAGCTCGGCGCTCGTGTATGAAGATATAAATAGATTGGAGGCAGCAAGGAATATTCTAAATCGCAACATACCTAGCTATCAATAGTTTTGCAATTATAAAAAATATTAAAAACAATTTAATAACTAATCTTAGTTTCATTTAAAAGTATAGTTATTGATAATTTCATATCACAACAGCAAGTTTCCGTAGTGTAGCGGTTATCACGTGTGCTTCACACGCACAAGGTCCCCGGTTCGATCCCGGGCGGAAACATTTTTTCTTAAAATCTCCTTAAAAATCTTATCTTTTATTAATTTGATTATAACTCATCGAAAATAATTTAATGTATATTAAATTGTCCATCTTAATATTTTCTTCATTAATTTTATTCTAAATTAAAATAACACTTACTTAAATCCTTTAAGTAATGAGACCCTTGTTGTAGCATCCGCAAAATTGGTTTCCCATCTTTAATCAAACCTTCAAAGACAAATCTATTTATAATTCAGTACATACACCAAACGGTATTTCACTTTAGAAATAAAATTTAACTCACTGGATCGGAAACTTGGTTCATCGTTTTGGTATCGAGCGGTGACTTGGCTAAAAATCACCTGAAAATTACCTAGACTTGTATACGTAGTAGTCCTTCGCTGGCGATTTGTTTGCCAGGCTTTTACTTTATTTATTATATTTATTTACATAATATATTTGTTTTTCCTTACAATTGTTATAAATATAAGAGTTTCTGTGTCTGTAACGCTATTATGATGTAACCAGTGAATGTAGATAGCTTGAACTCTAAGATCAAATAGCCTTACTATTGATACTGAAAGTGAATTCGATATAAAGTCCAGTCCACGCGTTTGGAGTCACTCGTAAAAACGTAATTTCATATTTATCCTAGCTAGTGTTTTCAGTAGTACATTATTTGTAATTACTAAATAAAAATAACCTTAGTTACTATCTATTTTATCAACTATCTGCCAGTGAAGCACCGTCATAATCGGTCCACCCATTTTGAAGATAAGCCGTTACAAACATACAGGCAAAAAAAGTTATACTAAACACGGAACTTTCACATGCTATTAGTAAGAATCGATCGTTTTAACATAATGAATAGACGCTTCAATTTTATTTATTGTTATAAATTTTACTTACAAAATGATACAGAAATTTAAATAACAAATTTTTAAAAGCCAACATCACAACCGTTCATAAAACTCACTTTCTTCATGTCAATGCACAGTTGAAAGGAAATTAATTACAAGCAGAGATTAGAAACGACATGAAATTGATTACAATGATCAATGTTCAGATCAGCTTATAATGCAGACATTTTGTAAGTTTCCTTTGTTATAGTAATTTTTGTATGTTATAAAGTCAGCAAACAAGCATATGGCCCGCTGGATAATAGCAAAGATATCACTAGTGTGTCGCCAACCTGACTGATGATGCAATGTCACATTTACCCAGTAATTTCACAGCCTCTTTCAACTTTCAAACCGGTACACAGCGGCGGTAGAAATAGGTGAGAATGAGGTACTAATGCAGGCTTCTGTATAAGGATTTTGCTTATAGTGGCAACCCAGGGGCGTGATATAACTAAACTCCTTTATTTATCGCTTGGTTATAATGACAGATGTCAATGTAGTGACGTCTCACGTCATCCAACATTAATTCGTATTCTCTGGGTTATCTAGTAGCAAACGTCACATAGATAGACCAAATTTTAAATATGTCACCGATAGCGTAAGTAGGCGTTCTGCTGCTTTCATATAATGACATCCTACTAATTTACCATCGTCGTATTGAAAAAACAAGATATCAAAATAAATATATGTATTTATAACCAACAATGTACAAACTTACGCTATGACTAAGCTAAAAAAATTACAACTATATAAAAACAACTTCAAAAGGGTACAGAGACATATAAATAACGAATAAAATTAAAAAGAAACTGATAACAAATTTTTATTTCAGTAAAATATATCAGTAACTAATACATGATACAACAAATTGAAAGTGTTTATTGTTTTCACTAATTTCCACTTCTTTTTATTCAAAAGAATGGAATATTTTATTTTTTGTTACATAGGAAATATATATTATATTATTATGGATATTTATTAAATTACATGCTTAAACCACCATTCGCTCGGGTTCAGTGCTTCTTTTTCTAGATAGAAGATACTCTGTATCTTACTTTGTACCAATAATGTGTAGCATGTATAAATAAAATTGTTTAAAATACAAACTCATTTACAATTTGTAATTAAATTAAATAGTACTCACAATAAAACTACTGTTAACGGCTTTAAAACGCGGTACCATGTCAAGATTGAGTTTGTTACAGCAATATATCATAAATGTTGAACAAAAAATGTAAGGTTTCATTAAGGTTAGTGAACGAGCAAATGTTACAAGTAATACTTTATTTGACAAGTATATATTTTATATTTGTCTGAACTTATTGATCCTAGCACCTGTATCTGTGTCTTATATTATTGTGTCACAGATACAGGTAATATACATTTTTATTTATTATTCATTTATTTATTGAATAAGATTTTCTAAAATCATAGTTTTTCATTCTATGATTACCTAGTCCTAAAGTACGAAATATATGCTTTAACAGATAAATACAGCCTTTTAAATGGCTCATAGAGGTCTCTACTTAAATAACAATCTATACTAATATTATTAAGCGATAGTCCATTTATAGGAAGGCTTTAGGCTATACATATAACATTACGCTGAGACCAATAGGAGCGAAGCGTCAGTGAGAAATGTTGCAAAAACGGGGAAAATTATTCACATTTGAGGTGTTTAGTCGCATGCGCTGCATTAACGGCTTAAGTTATTCACAAACTATGTATGAAAGAATTATTCCTTTTTAATAATAAAAAACATTCCGCGACAGTATATGTCTATTTCTCAAGATTTACTCATAATAACATTATTTGTCGTAGAAGGCTTGCTACCATTATAATGTGCAAGCAGGCCTCCAGGCAGGGGGGGGCTCGCCCCACCGCCGTGCTTGCCACTACCACTCGCGAGTGTATCTTGGCAAGGTATGGTTGGCTCCCTACAGAACGGTTGAATACAGCGTGCTTTATTTTAAACAAAAGTAAAAATATAATTTATGACGAAGTACTTTGACCCATTATTTTAAAAACATTATTATTTTACATATTATTTAAAAAAAATCTTATTCACGACTATACAGTAACAAAAACCAACGTGAGCAATCAAAAAATAATCTCGCTAGAGTTTCCGACAACCACGCGAACGAATTCGCGGGCACAGCTAGTTATAATAATGAAAAGAAAATGTAAGTTGTACATTTTTAAATTAATACAAGTACAGGATTTACAAACATAAATTGCATAAAGAAAAGTTTGGTGCTTGTAGACTCGGAATAAGCTCAATGCTTGCAATTTTGTCAATATTATATTTATATAATTCCTAAAAAATAATTCTTTATATATACACACATAATAGACTTAATTATCCGTTGACCTTGTAATACTTTTGAATGCTGTATGAATTAAAAGAAACTGTGATTTAAAGCCGTTAAAAGAGAAGTTTTATATAAGTAAAGAACGAGTAAATGTTACAAAATATAATAAATAATGCAGTGAATGGGCAGTTTTGTTTCTTAATAAGTATAGCTATAGACATAGACATTTCTCTCCAGTTATTTAGATTTGATACACTTAACATTTTATATAAATATATAATTCTGAGCGCAATAACTAATGTATAACATTTTTTAGCAATAATTATTGTTGGTTAGTCGAAGGCAATTTTCTAACAAGCACGTTGCTTTTATTTTAAACTACTCAAGTAACCTGAGAACAAAAAGAAAAATATTATTTCGGAGGCGTGATGAACTGTCTTCTAAAATGCAGTTCGGTGATGCCGAGGTGAGGTACCGGCACATTAGAGGCGATTAAGGTACCAGAGCCGACAGATGGCGGTATATCCATCTAAGAAAGTGTGGCTCAAATGCAGAATGGGGATGGGCAGCAACATTCCCGTCGCGAAAGCTGCCAACATGGGCAGGGGAATGGTACAGAGGTAGGTAACATTTTTCTTTAAAGGTACCTCATACTCGTAGCTAGCAGCTAGTACCATATACAATTCAAATAAATCAGCCTTCAACCGACTGTCAACGCGTTTGATTCAATACTTATCAGATAAAACAAAAAAATAATTCCTTTCACCTCTGTTATCCATGCAATTCGGGCGTGATATTTAAGGTTATCCGCTGGCGACCTCTGACGGCGTCGATGCTCAATTTCCCGCCGGTCTTCTCCAGCAGCGAGTATATATCAGCCGCGCTGTACACCGGGACGCCGTTGATGCTGGTCACTATGTCGCCTGGCTGGAGGCCGCCGCTGGAAAGGAGACGAATTTTAGCCTGCCGCTGCAGGTTAAAGTTAACCTGCGACTATAGTTTAAATTTAGCCTGCAGTTACAAATTAATTTTAGCCTACGATTACAGGTAAAATTTAGGAATCGATCACAGGATAAATTTAGCCTAGTACTGCAGATAAAACAGCGCTGGACATGCGTGGAGGCATAACGCTGCTTGTCCCCGCTTAGTTGCACGTAGACTCCACATAAATACGGTTTCAGTCCCAGTTCTAGTCGCCCCTTGCGACACCTAGTAGAGGAGTATTCTCCTGAGGTTGTACTTGTCTGTTGATGGTAGAAGACTTCCAAATGGAGGAAATGTGTACTCACTTATATGCTGGGGATCCGATAATAACTTTCCATACAAGGATTCCATGCTCTATATCTGTGGGCATCTGAAATAGTCAAAAAGTGCATGTAGAAGATTACTAGTATATTCTACTTAATGGTCTATCTTTAACAGCCTCGATAATGCAGATGGTAGTATCCTATCTTGGGTCGAGGTTCTATCTCAACCTAGGACGAATATATGATGAAAATTTGTGATTGTTATGTTGTCTGATATCCGTGTCACAAGTTCTTTAAGCGATTTATCTAGGAGACAGGTCAATTTATGAGATTTTGTGTAAATGTATTTATTTATTTTCAGACATAGATCGGACCACAACGCATGGCTCATAAGACAGGGCAGTCCATTTCAAAGTTTTTGGTGACATTGAGTGTACAAATAAATACCTCAGGATTCCTCATCCGTAGCTCCATCAGAATGTTGGGCGAGAGAGACAGCATAGTGATGCCCAAGTACCGCCTCGACACTTGGGGCGATTTGGTTTGCCCTGTAAGAAGAATTAGTTTATACAATCAATATACACTCAATCTCAAGGAAATATAGCACATTTGCCGTGAGTTACCGGTAAAGTAGAATAGTACCTCCTTCTGTACCAGGTGTCGTAAGACTAAGGTACCAGAAATTATAGATGACGGTATATCCATCCGAGACCGTGTAGTTCAAATGCACAGGGTAGGAATGGGCAGCAGCATCTCCGTCGCGTAATTTTCGCTCTGCGATTGCCGACATGCTTTCCCAGTGCGGCAATTATGGCCAAAATCCCCCCTTTCTTGGAGAAGTCTATGTCCAGCAGTGGACTTTTAATGGCTGTAATGATGATAATGACAGTACATTGTCGTTATTTCAGTTGTCGTCAAGGTTAAGAGAGATCAATAAAATTATTATTAATTAGCAGTGCCCGCGACTTCGTCCGCGTGCAGTACTTTCTTTGGGCACCATACCTTTTTACTTTAATTTATATGAACTTTGAATGTTATATTTAATTATATATACAAATCAATAGCCTAAATAAGTTTTTTAAGCTTCTAGCTCTAACAATAGCGATACAACTTTTCATTCCCCCTTACGACCCCTTACAACTCTTATGTTGAATGAAAAAGTAGCCTATGTCCTTTCTAAGGATTTAGACACAGACGTACCAAATTTCATTTAAATCGGTTCAGTTGTATAGACGTGATTGCGTAACAAACAGACAGACAGAGTTTCTTTTGGATTCATAATAATAGTAAGGCTAAGAATTATTATTTTTTGTATTATTATTATTATTCTGTATTATGCAGCTTGTTACAATAGTGCATGTATTTAATATTGCAGATATTTGAGGTAGACGTAAATAGATTCTTTAACGTCAATTAATTTCAGGTTAATGTGGAGGATTTTGGGAATCACACCTGACATGGAAAGGTCTATTTTTTCTATTTCTCTTTTATTTTTTTCCATGAAATTAGGCGACTTTTTGGCACTGCTTATCTGTAAGGCAACATAGAGTTCTTCTCAGAATACAAGAGTTACTCAGGAATGCGATATAGATAATGTCAACGGATTGGACTGTTTTAACCACTAGCTTTAAGACGATGATTTGTTAGCGCCGGCTACGGTAGAGGGTTTTATTAGAGCCAACTACTATAAAGGTGGTGTTGGTAGAACCTTATCACCACCAGCTTTTCTTACTGGTTCCTTTCTGGTGGGTCGCGTAATGTACCTGCAGTAAACTGAGTATTAAGACTTGTTTGGCGCCGGTAGACTAGTGTAAGTTGGGCCTAATGAAATTGTCTATGTGTTACATGACTTTTATGATCATTTCGGTCATCAGTCTTGTGTATTGTAAATATATATACAAGCATAGAATCACTTCCTTATTGGAAATATTAATGTTATTATTATTTCTTAGTATATTATTATTTTATTGAATATTTAAAAGTGCTTGTAATGGGTCCACTTGAATAAATTATATTTGACTTTGACTTTGTGACTTTGGACTCGCGGAAAAGTCACAGTCGGAAAACTAGTTTTGTAATAAGACTGCTCTCACGCCGTCCTCTAAATGAGCCGACGCAACAGGACGGCGAAGGCAGTAACATGCTTGTGAGTAGCACTGGGTGTTGATAACACTCTTCGCATGTTCTACTTACAACTTGCGATCTTATAGCTCTAACGTCTCACTCTGGACGGTGAGAAGACTCTGAAGTTAAGCCAGAGGTGAAGGCCCTCTGGAATCCGCTCCAGCCCACCAGTTAAGGCTAGTCGGACCCGTGGTTTCGGTATTAATATTATCCCGCATTAAATAGGTTTGATTTACCACATTTAAAAAAATAAACAATATATATATTTGCATCCTAGTCTATAGTTCTGGACAATTTATTATAAGACCATTTATTATAGAATAGACCTGTTGCAAAGGTCGTCTGCATTGGTACCTCACTCTCACCTATTTCGACCGCCGAATAGCAGTGTTCTCATTGCTGTGTTCCGGTTTGAAGGGTAGTAAAATTACTGGAAGTTGATCGTTCAGGTCTGCTGACGATTACTCGAATCATAAAATTAAATGGTACTCACTCTTGCCCAGAAACTCCTTAACGTAGTCGATGGGTATCGCAAAGGAGATGCCAGATGTGACCTTCATGCTGTTGATCCCTATAGCTTCTCCATCCAGGTTCACCAGCGGCCCTCCACTGTTGCCAAACGTGATTGGCGCGTCTGTTTGTATGTACACCATATCTTTGCCTGCAAGTTGAGATATATATTACTATATTATATTACCACTAGTAGAGAGTTTAGATTCAAAAGACAGGATCCGTCGTAGCACCTAAAGGTAAGACAAGTTTTGAAATTTAAGTTTGTAAATTCACTGCCATCTGCACCCTTATAAGGTTTAAAAGTAACCGTAGATAATTGCTGCACAGAGCACAGTGATTACAATCGCAGAGCGTAGCTTCGCAAAGGGTAAGCTGCTGCCATCCCCGACTTGTTCTATATGAGCTACATTATTTGATACGGGTGGATATACCGCCATCTGTCGGGGTGCTATTCTACTATGCCAGTAGCTAAGCTTTTACATCCGATTACCTCTTAATCCAAGTTCTTCACTGGCCCTTTGTGTAGAACTGACTACACCAGCGGTGACTGTGTTACTGAGAGCTAGAGGACTGCCCATTGCAACCACCTAAAATGTAAATCTTAGTATTTATATTTGTCGAGTCATAATAAGAGAACAACTGTGGGAGGCTATATATAAAAGTCATGCTATCGGGGCAAGATTGATGGTTAAATTGAATGCAATCAGGATTGACTCATAATGTAGTGTATGCTGTATCATAAATAATGCTGTTAATAAATCTTACTAACAAACAATTTAATAGGTCCAATCACACATTTGGTAGGCTATCTTATGGTCTAAGGGTCATTGGATTGTACCCCAATCAGGATATTTGTGTCTGTTTTAAATGCATATTTCAAGGAATGTATTTGTGTTTTCTGTGTTGTCGGATATCAGTAACACAAACACTCAAGTTACATATCACTGAGGCAGATCAATGTTTTTGATACTGTGTGAATAAATTTTCATTTATTATGTAGTCCTGCACAATAGTCTTATTTTTAATACTACTTACAACTAAAAACTTGCATTATCAAACAGACTGACTAAAAGACAGAGAAAACCAGACCGTTTATTAGTAAATTAATACTTTTGGCTAACATTAATACAAAATACAGTACCCACTCGCCGGGCTTTATATCAGATGACGTGCCAAGCTTCATTGTAGGCAATCCAGTGACAGGTATACGAAGTGTGGCTAGATCTGACTTCATATCTACATCCTCAACAAATCCTGTATGAATGGAGCCATCCTGTAAGCAATTCCTTTATTAATATTCTTGATTAAATACAAACAAGCAAATAATTAAATTTAAATATTTTAATCAATACCTGACATAACTGCCTCTCAATTGAGTTTCTTGAAAAGGGTAAAACAGTCAATCAAAGTCTGAATACCTTTGTTCCTTAACTGTTAAACTTAGGACTAGATGTCTGCTATTTGATATGGGAAACTCAAGACTAGATATTAATTAAAAAAAAAACAATCTTAAGCTCTCTTTTTCTATGTGTGATTTGTATGAATTATGAGGGAAATTATATAAAAAGACAAGGTAAGATTTATAGTTGAGATTTACTTTCCTAATAATTAGTAGTTATTTTATGTATTTTGACAGAGATAATAAATTAAAATAATACTTTTAGAATTGCAAATAAACAAATTTCCACTGCATACTTATCTGCTAATACACATTTCTTCTAAAGATTAAAAATGATAACAGGAGAGTATTTGAATATTTAAGCCTCCTTATCGATAAGATTATTTATTAAGTCAAATGTGATGTATCTTATAAAATACAGATCGATTATTTTTAATGTTTTCGTTATTATGTTGAAAGCCTTGTGCAATAAATATAAAAGTACTCACCATAAGCCTCACGCTCACCACAGCGTTCGGCTTGTTTACTACAACATGAGCGTTTGTCAGAATCAATCCATCCTCCTTCACGATAAACCCTGAACCGTTCGACAGCGTAATCGGTTGTCCACTAAACATATCCAATCTCCTGCCATCCTTGATCTCAATATACACTACGGACGGAGCAGACACCGCTACCACGTCGGCTATAAAGTTATACTTCTCCCGTCTACCTTTCAGATCATTCTTAATAACACTCGCGGCAAACAATTTTTCTTTCAAACTAATATAACCTACAACACCTGCGGCAACTGCTAAAATACTAAAGTATTCATTTCTACTGTCTTCCCAACTATTTTTCCTGTCAGAAAAGGGTACAACACGAGTAATACTTCTATAATTCAAGTTTAATATTGGTTTAAAGTTTGTTATAATGCGAGAAAATCGCCTAACCCCAGACATCGTAAACGGCTAAATGGTGAATACCAGTTGTCAACATTCACATTGCATATGTCAAAATGTCATTGGTGCTGTGAAATAAATAACGTTATAACGAATGATATAACGCGTTATGAAGGTCTTGCAAAGGTCGTTCGTTCAATCGTCTCCCTTTCACTTCATTGAATGTAGGCGAGACAAACAATCACTTATTCTCTGCATTCCGAGCGCGCATTCTATAAATGTCATTGCTGTTTTAAGTAATATGATATGTTCACGTGTGTGATTCGCAGCGTGCTTAGCTTGTTAAATTCTAAATTAACAAACAACACATATTGTATTGATCGGTTGATTTTCCGGTTCTCGGTTCGGACTCCGTTTTAAAATAATTTGTTAATTAGGCTATGCGATTGTGGGATACAACCCTTATAAATCAGATGTGCGCGCAGTCTGTGACTATGGACTAACGGTGTAGGAACATTTTCTATAGCTATAACTCATATGAAACTTATGGAAAAATGTATTACACACAGGTAGGTACACTAATTTGAGTAAAAGATTGGTAAATGATTAATGAGATAACAAGAAATGGTTTATTTATTGCTTTATACATATCTATTGGTTTGTAAGCTCAATTCCCCCTATAGTTAGAGCTACTTCTAGTATTACACATTAGAATAGCAAGAGTTAAACTTAATTCGGGGTCGATGTTTATTATCTTATTCTACATTTATTGTTTTCAATCGTTTTCATAGTTAGATCTCTTTACACATAAAGCCTATCTTTTTATTAGCTAATTGCAGATTTTTTTACTTTACGTAACTTATTGCGCAATTTAAGTGCTCTTAATATGATTATTTTCAGCACACGTTTCGTTTGTTCATGCTACATTAGGTATATTTAATCGCTGAACGTCGATTAGCTTTTTGTTTTATCTTATGACTCACTATTTAGGATTTTTTTACACTATTACATGTACTGTTGTCTGTCTAATGGTAAATGCCTCTCGTTATTATTAAGTGTTTTTGTGTTGCATAATTAAGCGATGTTTTCGTAACCTCATGCTTAATGTGCAACTGAAAACGTTCCGTTCTTATTAATATACTATTCTCTCTCCGCTAACTATGATTCAACAGTTTAAAACAGATTATACTAGTGTATTTATGTAAAGTAATATTATAAAGATACCAAAACAAAAATGGATATACCAAATGGCGGTATTGGATATAAACCAATATTAAATCCAAAACAGTTTTGCTCAAATGCATAGAGTGGGGATGGACAGTAGCATCCCTGTCGGGAAAGCTGCCTCTGCGTTTGGTCCAGCAGTGGACTTAAAATGATGATAATTATTACATACATAAGGACAGATACACCGTTCTGGGCATATACAAAACAAAAAATACTTGTGACTTAATTTTCATAGTTTAATGATCGATAAGCTGTCAAAAATTAGTAATATGCCTCAGAAAGTCATTAATATCGTTGCTACAGAGATAAACTCTCATCGCAGAATAAAAAATTGTCATCGCAATAGAACTGCAAAGTCATAGGCACTTTAAAATCGTCAAAACAACAAAAATAATCTATGAGATAGATTTGCTAATTACGATTATAGTTTCAAGATATTAAAGCAACGCTATAAATAAGTTTTTTTTCAAATATTATATCAAGCACAGTTAATATCGTAATCGTCTTGTAATTGGAAATTAATGATAAATACATTCAGTGATCTATGTTTTTATCATGAATTTCCAACAAGTACAAGTAGAGTGGAATAGTATTACTGCTGTAATAGGCAACTTAAATACAGGAACAGATAGATGGCGGTATACCATCCGATAAAGCGTAGCACAAGTATGTATAGGGTGCGCATGAGCAGTAGCTTTCTCATCGCGGAGTTACGTTCTAAAATAGTGACCAGCGCAGTAATTATTGACAAAATTCCCCTTGACAGGAAGGCCTATGAGAGGGGAGGCAGCAGACGTTCTCTAGATGATGATAATGATCACGATGCATAAATACTGAAGAGATACGATTAGGAAATTTTCTCCTTAAAAAATTAGAGATTAATCTTGATTGTGATTATAGCGATCTGATTTAAGCCATTTTTATGAATTCAAAGATTTTATCACCACCTAAAGACGGTTTCTGAACACTTCAACTTAATTATTGTTGGAGAAAAATAAAACCGCCATATTAATATAAAGGAATATTTATTTAACGATATAATTTTGTAAATATATATTTAAAAATAATATTTTCTATTTCTTACTTTCTATTCTAAATTTTTAAATAATGTATTTAGATTCAACAGAAAAAAAACATTGTTTAACTGGACAATTTAAACATACATGATATGCATAATCTTGAAATCAATAAAAAATACATACATAACCAAATAATAGTTTAATAGTAAAAGTATTAAATGAAGTCTAGAGTTAGGAACTATACTTTATTTACAGTACGATTATAACAATATAGGTACATTCGATTTATTTAATGTAATAATATTTTATACCATTTATGAGTCCACTACTTCTAATAAAACTACTCTTTCAACGGCTTTAAGACGCGGTTTCTTTTAGTTTTTACAAGATGGAATATTGCGAAACGTTGAACAAAAAAGTTGTAAAAGATTAATAAATCACGTTTTAAAGAGTAGTTTTAAAACGTTATGTTTTCTCATTACATTAAAGAATAACACAATATTTTAATCTTAATAAATGTTGTCTGATGCTTTGTGAATTACTTCAATTCAAACAATTTCTGATCAATTTATTTACAGCTGCGAAGTTGGCTAGTATGGAATGCACGTCTTGTGTGAGTCGTTTGTTTGCCGAGAATTCGTCTATGCGAAACTATTTCTTTGGAGAATGGTTCTTTGATTTAGCTACTCATTTATATTTTAAGTGTACATTTAATTATCATCAGTTTATAATTTGCAAATACATTTATTAAAACAAAATATTTATACTATTTGGATATTAAATAACGACTTAGTGCCAGGATTCTGTGCGTTTCGTACCTTTTTAGCATCTTAGAATCCGCTTCCACATGTTAGCCAAATAACTTTAAGTTAGTAAAGAAAAATAAAATTTATACAAAAGCAGATCATAAGAATTCTGAAAAGTTTTGGCACTGTGTCAGATCACCGTTTTTATAATTAAGGACTAAAGACATTTAAGACTAGAACTAACAAAAAATATTACCAGCTAATTAAAATATTTACATTATTGATAATGTGGAGTGTTATTGAAAATATTAATCTGTCTTTAAAATCGTGAAAAAATAGTTAAAAAGAAACGTTTTTAAAACTGAAATACGTAGCTAAAAAATGTAGCTCGGGAAAAACTTCGATGAAGGATTTGCGAAATATAGGATGAAGACCTAACGGCCAACACGCTTGCTCAGTGCGGAAAGTATGGGCCAAATTCTCCCCTTCTTTGGGAGGCCTAATAACTCTAGTTGGGCCCGCGTGGAATAACGACTTTGGGCAGCATATTCTCCTCAAAACGTATTTTATTCCACATTTTTGATTAATGCTCCACTTCTATTAGTTGTAGCGTGATGTTATATAGCCTGAGTTACTCCTTATTATATCAGCTATCTGTTTGTGAAAGTATTATCAAAATCAGTGCAGCCGTTTCAGAGATTACCTCAAACAAACAGACAGACACAGACAGAAAATATATTTGATCGATATGATACGAAATTTAAATTTAAATTTGATCATTCGAATTTTCTTCTATGGTGCTATTTCTTTTCTGGCAGTGCTAAAAAGTTTTATTATGTTCTAATCATCGTGAATACATTTAACTTGTGATAGACAATTAATATATTCAATAACACTATGTGTTATTAATATTTAATTAATTATAGTTTGGTCCATATAATTTGGGAAGAACATTTAGAGAAATACTTACAAATGTGCCCATTGTCTTCCCGCAGGCTGTCAAAAACATTAAAAATAGATAATAGATATATGACATTTCTATTCTTTATAAAGTTTTGCGTAAGCGGAGTAGCATCTATGGTCATCGGGTTTTCTTGGCTTCAACTTATTAATTTCTATGTAGTAAGTTCTTAGTAGAACACAACTCAAAAGATACTCTAACAAAAAAAAGTTTCAGTTTTTTTTTTTAACAATTAAATAATGAGCAAATATTTATTTTACTTTGCCTACCTTCATTTTTCAAATTAAAAATATTAACGCTATGTATTCCTCAATAAGTTTTAACGTTGATTATTTTGTTGTAAAAAAAAATGATTTATTCTTTTTAATATAGAGTATTTTTTGAGCTGTAATACCATTTGATGGTTTTAACTAACAGTTATGTTAATTACAGTTGGAAATGAGTTTATTGTTATGTTTATTATCTAGGTTGAAATTATAGTCAAAGAAATTGATATTACGTTGAGACCTATGAGGTACAGGTTCAAGTAAAAACTAACACCTGAGACATGTTGATTTTTAAACACAAGTTCGAAGTTTCATAAATTCGACCAACTGATATGATTGTATTATAAATTGAAAGTTCGTAAAATACTTTTATTAGATATATATAAAAATATTTGCGTTAGTAGCAACCGCAAACTTCTTCGCTAGGTAGAATACCGTTGTGCCCCCCATTTACCTTGCAGTGTGCAGCGTTTGTACCATTCGTGTGTCCGTTCGCCGAGTGGGTACCATTTGCCGAGTGGGTACCATTCGCCGAGTGATTGCCATGCGCCCCATTGACATGTTCCGGCGTGTACGTGTAGAAGACGTAGCAGAACGCTGAATCGTCTCTCGGGAGTTCGAAGTCGATGTGTTTCGCGGCGAGCCACGCCGCGCCCATCGCGCTGGAGACTCGAAGGCGAACTAATTCAAGTTCTGTTTTCACCTGGATATAATAGATATAATTGCAGACATTGGTGTAGGTGTAGGTCGAGGCTTGATTTTCAAGGTAGGCCTGACCTCACATGCAGTTAATACTCAATATAGGTACACTTCCCGAAGTCGGTAGCTCACATCCTGGGGCAGACACGTCTCACCCAGCCCCCCCCCCCCTCCTCCTCTTCTATATACGCCTAATAATAATATACCAAAATAAAATAATAACATGAGGAATTATGATAGTGAAAATAGTGCTGCTTCAACGTCGTCTACACTAATATTATAGAGCGGAAACGTTGTGTTTCTGTATGTTTGGCACGAATAAATTCAACCCAACTAAAAGTGCCGTGTGGTATTGGAGTAGGATGGTAGGTACCTCCCCTGTACCCAGGTATCGTAAGAGGCGACTGAGATACCGGAACCAAAAGGCGGCAGTATATTCATCGGAAGCAGTGTAGCTTAAATGCAACAGGGCGGAAATGGGCAGAAGCATTCCCGTCCTGAAGCTATTGCTCTGCGTTTGCCACAACAGCCCAGTGAACTAATTTTGGGCAAATTCCCTCTTTATTAGGGAGACCTTTGTCCAGCAGTGTACGATTTGCAGAATGATGAAAATTTTAAAAATAAATAGTTGTGTGTTCGCATTGCATTCCGCTCTAAAGGGTATGAGAAACATCGAATTGACTGGGTAATGTGGCATAATAACCTCAAGCCATAAAGTAGACAACGCGTAGTGATTTCCTTGTGACATTACGGGCGTCTATAGACTGCAGTGAAGATCAATATCACGCGGACTTAATGGTAGCTTGTCGACCTAATCTAATGCCTACTAATATTATAAATGCGAAAGTAACTCTGTCTGTCTGTCTGTTACGCTTTATAGTTTATAATACCTCTCTACCGATTTTGATAAAATTTGGCATAAACAATCTTTAGACCCTGAGAAAGGACATAGGCTGTTTTTTAATTCAAAATAAGGGTTGTAAGGGGTTGAAAAGGGGGTTGAAAAGTTGTATGGAAGTATCGCTATTTTTAGAGCTAGAAACTTGAAACTTATTTTTCAGGCTATTGATTCGATATAAATAAACATGACATTCAAAGTTTATATAAGTTAATGTATAGTACCCAAGAAAACTATTCCACGCGGACGAAGTCGCGGGCACAGCTAGTAATATATATATAAAACAACAAATAATCCTGCATCGAGTACCTTCCGCCTCGCCAGCTCCCGCAGCACGCCAGGCTTCAGGATCTCCCAACTCTTCCACACGGAGCCGACGCACACCACGCGCAGGCGGCGGCGCGCGGCGCGCTGCGCCAGCGCGGCCACGTGCGCGCCCACGGCGGCGCCGCCCGCCGCGAACAGGTGCTGCGACAGCGCGTCGCCTTGGAACGCCAGCTTCGCTATCTTCACGGTCACGTCTGCAACGACGACAATGAAACGGAGTTTTGTGGATATCTCTCGATAATAACGTTATTTCTTAACAACGGGTAGAACTCTTTATGTTATGAAGTCAGCAAACAAAACGGTGACGCTCGCGTCATCTCTAATATATCATTAGCGTGTCGCCAACCTTGTGAATTGAAGATACTATGTCACATTTACTCAGTAATTTCACTGCCTCTCTCACTTTTTAAACCAGTACACAACAATGCGAACACTGCTGAACACTATTGGGTGGTAGAAATAGGTGAGAATGAGGTACCAATGAAGACGACCTTTGGAAGAGGTCTACCTCATCACCAACCTTACAGTTATATATGTTACAGTTATATAGTCGCCCTCTACTATCATCCATACTAATATTATAAAGCTGAAGTCTGTTTGTTTAAACGCGCTAATCTCAGGATCCGCTGGTACGATTTAAAAAATAATTGTACAATTGGATAGTCCATTTCTCGAAGAAGGCTACCCAAAGGCACTCTTCCACGCGGACGAAGTCGCGAGTACTGCTAGTGTTAAATATGATTACCATATCATAAGTACTTATTTATTTGATGTACAGCGTTAGTTGTGAATAATGTTAATGTCTCGCAAATAACGTTGTTATGTAATATATCGTCATTACGGACATAATTTTATAAAAACTCCGAGAAAAATTACTCCGAGATAAATAGCTTGAAACACTTGTGTTACGGACAACAGACAACAAAGGAATCACAAATATAACACTTACATTATATATTTTTAACTACCAGACAAAGAATAAACACAGATCGTATAAATGTTTGTCGTGGGTGGGGATCGAAGCGATGGTACTTGTAGGATCACTACCATATTTGACATTGACGAGTCCGGTCCAATGGCGCAAATGGTAATGATCCTGTCTTGTGCGCCAAAGTTCGTGGGTTCGATTCCCACAAATGACAAATAATGATATGATGAATTTCAAATTAAATATATGTATTTAAGTATTATATTTGTGATTCTTCTGTTGTCTAATGTCCGTGACACAAGTGCCTTAAGCGAATTACCACGTAATCAGTTCAATGTATGAGATGTTGGTAATTTATTTATTAGTATTATTATGTGCGTCAACAAACCGTCACAATCAAAGCGATTCATTCTAATGCCAACCAGTTGTAGGACCTAAGCTTTAATATCTAGGTTTCACTATACATCACTAGATAGCCTAAACCGAAGTATTTCGAATCAAAAGACCGCATACAAAAATAGGGATAAATTAAATACAATGAAATGTTTGCGATGTAAACATTAGTTCTCTAATGTAACAAATACTGATAACAGTTTAGTCGCACAGCATGTTCAGTGAGATAAGCAGATTTATTGTGTTATGTGTGCATAACTCTTTGTCACCGTACGCTATGTACCTACGATCAAGGTGTGCATATTTGTTTATTTTTATAACGAGACTAATGCTGTATTTTTTTTGATCAAACAACATCGCATACATACCTGACTCCATGGTAAGTCACTTCAAGCACTTGTTCCGGACATCAGACAACAGAAGACACAAATATAATATATAATATACCATATTGAACCCTTGAACCTTGGCACATAAGATAGGATCACCACCATCTACGCCATCGGCCCCGTCGAATGTATGGTAAAGCCTACATAACTATATTTTATTTTATCATCATCATCATAGCTGCTGTAAAACTTCCACTGCTGAACATGGGCCTCCCGAGGAAAGGGGGAATTTGCCCATAATTGCCGCGTTGAGCAATTGCATCCAGAACCGACCAGATCTACCAGAACCGACTGATGGCGGTATATCCATCCGAAGCGTGGTTAAATGCGCAGGGCGGGGATGGGCAGTAGCATCCGCGTTGCGAAAGCTGCGCTCTGTGATAGGCAACAAGCGCTGGGCATGCAACGCAGCAATTATGGGCTAAATTACACCATTCTTCGGGAGGCTTACGCCCAGCAGTGAACTGAAGGGATAAAATATAATAATTAAAATATAAGGGTTGCAAGTTTGTATGCAAAAATCTTTTAATTAGCAACGATATTGGTAAAACTTGAGATTCATGCACGTTGAAAACGTTTTAATGAAAAATTGTTTCATGGTTAATAGAATTCACCCACTAAAGGAGATAAATTTCTACGGAATATATTTTAAAAATGGTCCAAATTGTATATTTTCGTAAAATAGAACAATCTAATCTTAAAAAGAACACAATTCTGAATAAAAACATGCTGTAGATTTTTTATATTTGAACATACTGTACATATTACTGAACTCCTCCTAATTGGCAGCATCAATTTGATTTTTTTTACATGCCTTTAGGTGCCACCCTGGATGGTTTATATTCACAAATCAGCCCAGGAGACGGCACTGCAGTTGGTGTTTCAGTTATTTATTTATACTGCAACCAAACCGCAGGTTCGATTCAATTATTTTTTGGGAATGCATTCAAGTGGGGGCCTGGATAGATTAGATAAAAAAATCAGCCCGGCTGTACAGTTTCTATCTAGGTTATTTACTAATAAATGAGTACTTAAGTTGGAAATTAGGCAGACGGTATGCAAGCGCAGGCTACGTGGTCTCACTTGCTTTTACATAGAGGAGTTTCTTTCATCCTGAGGATGCTAATTGGGAATAATGAGATGATCTTATCGAAATATTGTATTGGCATAGATTTTTTATATGTACACAGTTTCAATTTAATCTGTCCGTTAAAATACATTTGACGAGACTTCGAATAGGTCGGTTTAAAACATACACACACATACATACGTACAACTGAAGCTAATATAAAGCGTGTTAAACTAGAAAAATCTAAAAACTAGTTTTACTTGAACATAGATACTTTTCTATACCAGCAATTAAACTTACCAGCAAAATGTGGTTTATCAAAGTGCTTATAAGCGTGCGGTAGGAGATCCGCACGGTCGTTGGCGTTGAAATGTTCTCTGATTAGCTCCCATACTCGATGGATCGGGTGGGGGGATGGGACCAGGCCATCCATATCGTCGAAGACTGTCTTCACTGCTTTATGGGCTATCCAGTACGCTGAAATGATAATGTAGTTTAAATATAGAGGAATCTAGCTAAATACTATAAACTTAGTTTTAAGACTTGTCTTGTGCCGGTAGACTAGATTTCAACTCAATGACCTATTTGTTCAAATGACTTCTATTACCCTGTAAGTTCATCAGTGTTATCAGTCACATAAGTAATTAATTGTAAATAAAAAATCCTTGACGACGATATAAGAATGTCTATGATAGGTTTATTTCAATAAAAATAATTGTAACTTTGCCTTTTCTCATGCTAAGGTATGTTTTATGATATCAGCTATAACGAGGTATGAAATATGCAGGTTTTGACATCTGCTGAGTAGAGTAGTACCTTAATTGACGTTTGAAGTACCAGAACTGATAGATGGCGGTAGCTAAAAAAATCAATAGGGCGGTGACGAGCACAGCATTCCCGAAGCTACGTACTGCGATTGCCACAATACCTACGTGCGCGTCAATTTTGGGCATAATTCACCCTTTAATGGGGAGGCATATGTCCAGCAGTGTATATGGGTTAATGTTCTTTCATCATAGCAGCCATTAAAATCCACTGCTGGACATAGACCTCCCCAAAAAAGAGGGATGTTTGCCCATAACCGCCGCGCTGGGATAGCGTGCTGGCAATCGCAGAGCGCAGCTTTCGCAATATAGATGCTGCTGCCCATCCCGGTACCTTAGTCGCCTCTTACGACACTTGGTACAGGGGAAGGTACTATTACACTCTGCTGGTACCTCACAGAAATGTTCTCTATTCTTTAATATATCAGTGCTAGAACTTACCACTGCCTTCGTCTCCGAGCAAGAAACCCCAGCCTCCACAACCGTGTTGCTCCCCGTCTGGGGTCCTCAACAACGCGTTGGATCCTGTCCCTGTGAACAATATACAAACATGTTAACTTAGTACATCACTAACAGATGGCGGTAGTCACACAGTAATGTCACTTTTATACACTCATCGCTCTAGAAATCCTGAATCGCGCATGCATCTATACGAATGTCGAGACGCGATTGGGGTTGCAGCCCTATCGTGATGGTGGACTGGGTGTGGGGAAAGATGCAGATACTCGATGAAGGTTAACCTTGGGGTGATAAAACACAATCAACATTTGCAAAGCCTTTATTAAAATATAAACCTTTAAAACATTAGTGACATACAAACCAGCCTTCACGTTACATTTTCTCTTAACATGGACAATGCTTGGTGTTTGGTTCTACAGTTTTAGAGGAGACCACTGAGCTTAAGGTATACCATTACCACTCGAGAATTCTATGTCCAATAGTGGATGTCCTACGTCTGATATGATAGATTAATTCACACCACATCTCTTACCATCATGACCTACCACCGTGTTAAGTAGCTAAACGCACTTGTGTATACATATCAGGCAAGGCAGAAATTACAAATATACTTCATCATCATCATATCAGCCATAAGATGTCCACTGCTAGACATAGGCCTCCCCAAGGATTTTCCAATAGGACCGGTTGTATGAGACCTGTGACCAGCGCCACCCTGCGGTTTTAGTCAGATCGTACGTCCATCTTGCGAGTGGACGCCCTACGCTGCGCTTGTCGGTACGTGGTCTCCATTCCAGAACCTTACGATATAATACTAAGATAATCAGGGTGGGGAACGAACCCACGACCTTTTGCGCACAAGATAGGATCACTACCATCTTCACCATCGAGCCGTCAATATAATAATAATAACTTTGGTAATAAGTTAGCGCCGTGGAGTACCCGCGGAGTAGAATAGTACTTGCCTATAAGGTATATATAATGTTAGTATATCTATCCAAAACAGCGCTGCGATTATGGGCAATACCTCCTTTTTGGGGAGGCCTATGTTAAGTATGACGTTCTATGATCGTGTGATGATGATGAAGGAGCGAGCCAATCATTTCATATACCTTTATACCACGTTCTGGTACAAGATCAGTGTCACCCCACCCACTATTTATCACTCCGTAAACAAAACAAATCACCAGTCAATAGAACCAAATCAATTGACACTTTCCATTCGAGATAACAGAACTAACAGATCAATAATAATGAACCTTATCACTAACGTAATAAAGTTTAACAAACAGATAAGTGATTGTACGGAAGCGTTGCCTCAAGTGTATGTACATATAATGTTGTCATAGTACACGAAACAATTCAAATACAGATGTTTTGTTGAAGAACAGAAATGTGATTTTCTGACAGACTGATGGTCTGACTAAAATCTGATGATGCAGTAAAATGTAGTGCCTTAACTGATTTTCAACCAAAAGGAATTGCTGCCAATATCTGTATCATTCGACTGACAAATCATCAACATACCAGCCATTGGAAGTTCACTGCTGGACATAGGCCTTTATAGCCTCTTACGACACCTGGTGCAGAGGGAGTTACTTCTCTGCCCTGCCGGTACCTCACGGCATTATTCACATTATCTAATACAATCTCTGAAAATACTATTCCACGAAAATCGTACATTTTTCCGAAACAAGGCGTAGTCGATAGACGAGTTCGTGATAAAATTACATTACAGCAGCTTTACTGTATTTTATTCATTTATGCGCTTAAAATTGTATGTATAGAAAAATAATGCCAATGGAGCCTTCTGTATTATATTTTGTGATTACGAGTTGAGAGATATTTTTTGCTCGTACGACCTCATTTACAGATTTATGAATAGAGAAATGATTGATTATTCGGTCCGCTAACATTTTCGCTTGCGGTACAATTAGTACAAACAACTTACTTTCTATGGTTAATTTTTAAAACTAAACTATTTCGTTTTAAATACTAAAACAATGACATGAGAGAATGATAATAGCTAAAATTTTAAACATCAATCTAAGATCTTTGTCACAATTGAAAAAGTGTACCAAAGAGTGACCAAAACATCAATTTAAAAGGAAGTAAAAAAAATATGCGCAACCCGCGTTTTGCAGCCGTTAAAAAGTAGTTTTATTATGAGTAGTGAACGCGTAGATGTTAGAAAATATTATATTGCTGTAGGAATATAAAAAACTGTTTGTCATGAAATGCAAGAAGAGTGTTCTATTGCTTCTCGAAACTGTACAATTAAATGATGGACTTTCTGTTCAGAAATAGAAGTGCATTACGTTATTTTATTCTGTTTTGACATTATAATATTATAATATACAAACGTATGTTGTATATTGTAGATCTTAAAAACTTCGCAACAGATTTTGATGCGGTTTTTTTCATAGATAGTGATTCAACAAGAAGATTTTATGATAATACATGCAGTATATAAACATTGTTAATTCTAGACGTTTCCAATGTAATGTCGTAACTAAACATTTTTTGCGATTACATTGCAAATGCTAGCTGGATCAATTTACTATAGTATTGTTCTCCCTAAGATAGTCTACAAAAAAGTCTAGGATAGTAATAAAAATATCTCTTAGAAATAATCCATAATAACTATATTTCAACCTCATTGCTTAGCATCTTTTTTAAGTCTATAAATCCGTGGCCATAGATAAGCGAGCAAAGGTCCGGACGTCATAGATATCACAATTAATAATTGTTCCAAGATCAAGAAGCTGTTTACCACAATGCCAAGTTGAGAGGTTATCATACGTCTATGAGCGTGTCCCAATTTCACAATCTCGTTCCACTTGCAGCATCCGACTGTCATTGTCAGATATGTATAGTATACTAACAACCCGCCCCGGCTTCGTACAGGATAAATATTACGGCACCAGATATTATTAGGATAATTAATTGATATTGTGGAAAGAAATAACAAATAGATATATGCTTCCTTTTTTGAAGACTTTTATGTAAAATACTATAGTGCATTATTTCGATCTGTCTCGTGGGGATCAGCCAGCGTTTGCAATGTAATCGAAAAAAAATGTTTTAACATTATTTCTATCCAAAGGTTTCCTGTTATAAATTGCATTTAGCGATAAGGCTGCCTCTTGTACCTACTATGCCATGTTTTTGTGATGTTCTTGCGTTGTTTTCATTGGTATACAATAAAGAGTATATTATTATTATTACACATTGGGAACCTCTTGAGTTATCAGAGTTTCTCTACTATATTATACATATAAACCTTCCTATGGAATCACTATAGCTACTAAAAATCCGCATGAAAGTCTTTTGCTTAGTTTTAAAGATCTAACAGATAGACAGACAGTGGAAAGTGGTTTTGATTTCTACTATACATAGGTATAACATAGTAACGCTATCTGTTGATCAATTACTCAATCCAAACAACAGATTGATTACATACATGTTTAAATAAATAAACGCAATACATACATACATCCCTACTAATATTATAAATGCGAAAGTAACTCTGTCTGTCTGTCTGTCTGTCTGTCTGTTACGCTTTCCCGGTTAAACCTCTCAACCGATTTTGATGAAATCTGGCATAGACAATCTTTAGACCTTAAGAAAGGACATAGGCTATTTTTGAACTCGAAATAAGGGTTGTAAGGGGTTGCAAGGGGGGATGAAAAGTTGTTTGCATGGATCGCTATTTTTAGAGCTAGAAACTTAAAACTTATTTTTCAGGCCATTGATTCGATATAAATAAACGTGACATTCAAAGTTTATATAATTTGAAGTAAATAGGTATGGTACCCAAAAAAACTATTCCACGCGGACGAAGTCGCGGGCACAGCTAGTATGATATAAAACTAAAAATATTAGAAGACATTATAATAACTCAGAATCATAGGTCATATATAGTAAGAGAATTAGCATCAGTAAAGAGAGTACGTATCGGTTTCCACTGAATAAATGTTAGTAACGCTAGGAAAAAATTGATGCATCATGAAGCGGGGATAAACTGTCGGGGGGCAACGCTTTACAATTGCCACCACGACGATGTGATAACCGTGGTAGCTTCTCTACCACACTGTTAGTACGGTAGAGCACGTCAAAACCTAATTTGTGCTGTTTAGTGATCCTATCTTACGCGCAAAGGGTCGTGGGTTCGATTCCCAACCAGGACAGGTGTCTGGGTGTTAATTTTGTGTTTTAGTATTACATTCGTAATTACTCTGTTGTCTGATATTCGTATCAAAGCATGTTTTAAGCGACTGATCCCGGACTCAAGTCTAGTATGAAATATTGTATTTTTTTTTTAATTAGGAAGTTTAATTAATAATAAATTATGGTAATGATTACCATAATCCGTCAACTCAAATGTTTGATATATATATTCGACAGATAGGTTTGTAGAGGACATAATCGGAAGCCTGTGTAAACAAACCTTGACACCATTATGTTGATGCTAATAAGAGTCATATTAGCTCGGCAATTTTTAGAACAGGTTGAAGTTCAATTTGTTCCTCATTGAACTAAGATAATCGTTTGGTGCCCGAGAAATTATAATGTTTGCCGGAACAGACATACAATAATAAAAGTAATAATAATAAATTCCCACAACATCAACAACAACATTGACTTGACGCCGTGGTAAGTCGCTTAAAGCACTTGTGATACGGACGTCAGACAACAGAGCAATCATAAATATACTACTTAAATTCATATATTTAACATCCAGACACATAATAAACACTAATAAATAAAATATCATCATATAAATATTTGCTCAGGGTGAGAATCAAACCCATGACCGTCTGCGCCATCTGGCCCGTCATAGACAGGGGTAATAATAATAATGATACAGATGGCGGTATATCTTTCCGAAATTACTTAAATTCAAATGCGACACACTCAAGAAATTTTATTTCTTAAAGCAGATGTCCCATGGGGTTGATATGATTAATATATTTATTTTAATTTAACTGTCTCCACGGCGCATACGCATCGATAACCCAGGACAAATATTTGTGTTTGTTCTATATCTGGGTGTTTAATATATGTGACCTACTCATTGAGGATTTGGACCACAAACAGCTAATTTAAGCATTCAATCAAGGTATGAGATGGTGTGAGAATTAAATATAATATTAAGAAATCATATAAATGTATGCGAGATAGAGTACCGTACTTTATTTACTGATGCTGCTTTTCTAACTTTATAACCCTATTTCTGATGTACGTTATTTTATATATATAAAAATATATTATATCGTATGCATTTCTTGCGTTTATTTATACAAATATGTATGCCACGTTAATCTTTTTTGTATATATATTGTCTGTACCACTTTATATATATTTTTTTCTGTTTTGTGTAACGGTTGACTGGGAGATAATGCCATCTGGCATTAAGTCCGCCATTTGTACATTTTGTAACATTTTGTGCTATAAAGTTAAATAAATAAAAAAATATAGAGAATATAAGTATATATGAATGAACAATTTCCTTTTAAATTTAACCCAAGCTTAGTAAAACACTCCTGGAGCGAGTTGGTAGTTAAAAGATTAGGTTAAAATTCCAAGTAAAGATGGCGGTACATCCATCCAAAATTTCAGTGTTGCTCAAATTTACAAGGCGGGAATGGGCAGCAGCTTGAGAAAGTTACGCTCTGCATTATTACCCCTTTCTTGAGGAGCCCTATGTCCAGCAGTGGACTTTCAGTGGCTAATATATTGATAGAAGGAAATTAAAAGCACAAAAGAGAAATTACCAGCTATAACCACCATCCCACCATTCGGCGCGCCGGTGAATAAAGAGCCAGCTGTGTCCGACGCAACGTAGATTGCGCGCGCGCAGTTCGCGTCCTTTTCTCTCACGCGGGCTGCGAGCTCCGCGTTGCTGCTCTCCTGCTCGCACCCGGACAGTGTCAGTCCCTAGGGATTGTTGTGAAGGTTATATGCAAGGCAATTGATTCCAATTGAACGCTTTGTTGCGTAGTCGGGACAGTGACAGTATAGATACAGCTAATATTCCAGTTTATCTATACATATATTTAAAGTGTCTGTCTGTAATATAAAAAAGTTTTTAAAATATGCATAAAAATAATCCACTCGAGATCACATACGTTGACCTGACTCCGAGATAAATAGCTTGAAACACTTGTGTAACAATTGTGCGGATATCAGTCAACAGATGAATTACAAATATATCACTTAGATACATATAATTATCACCCAGATACAGAACAAATACAAATATTCATCATATAAATATTTGTCCTCGGTGGGGAGTGAACTCACGATCGTTGGCGCCCAAGAAAGGATCACTATAATCTACGCCAACGTGCCCGTCGGCATATAATAATAATAATAAACATTTATTTCTAGCGATAGTGCAATTCACAAATTGAGGATTATAATATATATACACACATACAGACATACATGCACACACACCCTCACAACGCATGTACTTACACATGTTTACAAACAAGTATGTACATATACACACATACATAAATGAATATGAAAGTATGTGCGGTATTTATAACAAAAATAAGATTTAAATCTATTTACCAGGCTGAGCTAAACTCTATAACAGCTGGTCCAATTTCAAAGTGAAATCACTGGCAGATATCTGATATAATATGGAGTAGTTTAGGTTAGTTTTATTATTAAGTCCACTGTTTATAATGGAAATATTTATCATAAACGGCTTTAGGATGCGGTTTATTCAACTTTTACTATAAGGGTAACTTTGAATTATGCTTTTTCATAGAATATAAAACGATATCAGCGAAAATAAATGTTTTAATCGATTGCAAGAACTGTTTTCACGGTGAGTAATATATTTACTCTATATAAGATTAATGTTACCCCGATTGACTGTATTATTTTTGTCAATCTTAAGAACGGTTGCCATAAGGTGACCGAAATATCAATAAAAAATGTAAATAGTTAAACGTACCGCGTTTTAATACCGTTAAAAAAAAGTTTTAATATAGTCAGAGCGATCAACTACTCGTTAAATGCTAGTTAATTTCACAGTATGCATGTCAATACTATATCGTAAATAATGAATTGAACAATCTGCATGAATTCTTATCCGTGACCAATGGATTTAAGTCAGTAATTGTAGTGTAACTTCATATCTAAAAAATATTTATAATAATAGGTAAATATTCAATTTCTTTTTTTAATAATCTACTCTTTAGTAACTTGTCCCCTCATAAGGATTGTCAGAGATGACTGAGGTACCGGAACCAATATATAGCGGTATATCCATCAACTGTATTGGTATAAGGTATATACCCGTGGAGTATTGGCATAGCAATATAGTATCTTCTTTTGTATCAGGTGCCGTAAGAAGCGACTAAGGTACTGGTACGGACAGATGGCAGTATATCTATCGGAAACAGTACAGCTTAAATGCACATGGCGAAAATGGGCAGGAGCATCTCTGCGATTGCCACTTCGCTTGCCCAGCACGGCAATTATGAGCAAAGCTCCCCATTCATTGGCGAGATCTATGTCCAGCAGTAGACGTACTAAGACTGATATGATGATGATGCACTTAATGTTTAGCACAACTAATGACGATGTCGTAATGAGTGCAAATCCACTTATTAGGGATTCGCAAAATTGTCTCCATCGGCCGGGTCATTAGACTGTAATCAAATTTAAATATATATTTTTTAAGTTGCTTTAAATTACATTATTAATTTAACAAACAATCGCCAAGGTCGCAGCTACTTCCACTAATTAGTATAATTATTTTTAAAAGTACTTGATTTTTAAGTTTCAAAAGAATATTTTCTTATTTTTTCGCATAATATGCTTATTAATAGGTAAAATAAATTTCACAACAGCTCATATATTAACCTGACTCCGTGGTAAGTCGCTTAAAGCACTTGTGTTACGGACGCCCGAAAACAGAGGAATCACAAATACACTACTTTAAAAATACCTTTAACGCCCAGACACAGAACAAACACAAGAATCATCTTATAAATATTTGCTCTGGGTGGTAATTGAACCCACGATCCTTGGCGCACAACATGGGGTCGTGGATACATACCCGTCGATTAAAACAAAACTTTTTAATTTAATAAAATAAAAGCCATTTATTCAGATAGATTTTGAAGGGCCTGACGGTGCATATGCTAGTTATCCTATCTTATACGCCTACGATCATGGATTCGATGCCCATCCGATATGTGTATTCCATTATGTGTGTGTTGTCGGCAGTGAGGTACAGGCAGAGTAGAATGGAAAAAGGTACTCCTGAACCGGAACAGACAGGTGGCGGTATATCCATCCAAAACATCGCAACTTAAATACTACAGGGTGGGAATGGAGAGCAGCATCCTCGTCGCAAAGTTGTGCTCAGCAATTGCCACCACGACTGCCCAGCGCGGAAATTATGAGCATAAATTGTCGTATCTTGGGGAGGCTTATATCTAACAGTGGACTTTTTATGGATGGTACGATTAATAATTGTGTTTGTTCTGACGTCACCCAACCAGACAATTAGAGTTAACATTCCTAATAGATTTAAAAGTTAATTAAGTATCAAAGACCAGTGCTATTTTTTGGAAGATAAAATTCACTGTAAATGGAGATATTTAAAAAAAAATCACACAACATCTTATACATTGACCTGACTACGAGGTTATTAATATAAGTCGCTTTAAACACTAGTGTTACGGACATCAGATAACAGAGGAATCACAAATGTAATTATCATGCCAGCCATTGAAAGTCCACTGCTAGACATAGGCCACCCCAAGAAAGGGGTATGTTGCCTATAATTGCCGCGCTAGGCAAGCGTGTTGGCAATCGCAGAGCGCAGCCCTTGCGGGAAGCTGGTGCCCATCCCCACCCCTTGATTTTAAGATATTTTAGGACCTGTGTTGATGTCAATCAGTCAGCTTCTTCTTTTATGATTTTAAATGAAAAACCTTCATATGGAATTTCATTCAAAAAACTATCAAAACATCAATGTTTCATGCTGACTTTGCATACCTGTTAACTTCCTGATGGAAGTGAATTATCCAAAATCATTTCTTAGTTTCCTACGTTATACAAGGATCCCTGTTCAATATTTTTTGATTCCAACCCATATAGTAAACTTTAAGAGTTGGAATCACAAAATATTGGCCCTGCATTGATATGTCAGCCAATTAGCTTCTACTTTTATGTACATAGGTAAAAGCAAGTGAATTCTCACCAGAGAGTCGAGCGGTCGGTCCCTCGGTATGCCAGCATCATCCTTGGCTGCATGAACCATCTCGGTAATTCTGTCTGCGCACGTGTCAATGCCGAGGGTCCAATGGTTGGTGCCTTGCCCGCGAGCGGTGCTCAGCACCTGGCCGGTGCCGTCGCAGATTATGAGATTCGAATGCGTCGCGCCTCTGGACAACAATGGAATTTTATGTATTGTAGAGATATATTTATTTATATAATATATAAGTACATAATATGTAAACCTTAAACCACAAACACACACATTCACACATATTCATTCACGCCTACATGCTTAACCATCAAAATGTATTATAGTTTAAGTTTCCTATTGTTGAATAGAGTTATTGTTATTATTATATTTATTTATTCATCGAACTTTATTGCACAGTATACTTCAATGTATATGACTTAATGCCATGGCATTATTTCACAGTGAACCATTACACGAAACAGAAAAAATATATATTCGGCAAGCTAACCCGTTAGATGATCTCTCCTAATAAGTCGACAAAAGCAGAGTCCGCGTCATAGTGAGCACTGCAGCCTATATATACAACAGCATTGCCAACCTTGTGACTATAATTACGTCGCATTACCCAGTAATTTCACTGCTTTCTCACCTTTCAAACCGGAATACTTACAATGCGAATACGACTACCAATAAAAAATAGGTGAGAATAAGGTCCAAATGCAGACGACCTTTGTAAGATCTCTACACCTAGTAAAAAAATTCTAGCACCCAGTAATTATTAACAAAATTCAGAAATGTTTCATTTCGGTACATATTTGTCAGAAAAATATAAGAAACAAACATGTGCTACTTTTTCTGCGAAAAAATAATCTATGATATTTCTGACTGTGAAACAAAGTGTAATAATATGATATTTTCTGTGAAACAAAATCTATGAAATTTTTTCTTCGTCGCCCGTTGGTTGAAATTCGACTATAATTAAAACATATGAAAGAAACAGCTTTATTTAATTCTTCTCCACTTTAATATCAAATTTCCTTTACATAATTTCACATAATTTTCTTAAAGAAAGTGTTGTAGTTATAAATGTATAGGCAGTCAAAATGTGTAAAAAAACGCACGAATGACTCTTCATTTACACCGGTAAAAGACGCTGTTATATCAACAATAGAGAAAGGAATGTAGAGATGGTTTGGACTTGTAGAAAGAATGGACAAAAGTAGAATGACTGCACAAATGTATAGAACGAAATTGAAAACGTTAATCATATATATATATTCCTTATTCATTATCGTATGCCCATCGCGGCCCTGTTTTATTTGATCTATTCGCGATGGATACACCAAATTTTGATTTGGTAGCTTCAGCCTTGTCTACCGACACCTAGTTATAAGGAGGGTACTCTATTATGCCGGTACCCTACGTTTTAATATGACAGGTATTAAAAAAAAATCATATTACTGAGATATTTCGTTATGAAACGCGCACGCACAAGATAAATGGATACAATACAAGCTTATCTAAGATATATCGATAATCAGATATTAAAAGTGCGGTTAGGGGAATTGATAAATATTACATATTACTGTACATTATGACGAAAATATTAACAACAATAATAAGATAGCCGTACAGTAATATATAACAGAAGAACAGGTTTGTGTATTACGCCTATGGTCGTGACATCATTGAACTTCATGAGGTCTCAGCCGGGTTCATCAACATCACATCAGTTGCAAGACGTCTGTTGTTTCTAATTTTGAATTCTAATTATTTTGGGGTTATCTTCAATAATTGACAGCGATCACTCGAGGGTGCCGGGTCTTGACTGATGTGGCCATAGTAGGGGCCACTTAAATTATAATAAACTAATGATGTAGCTTCAATGCAAAGAGCGAGAATGGGCAGCAGCATCCCCGTCGAAAAGCTGCCCCCTGCGATTGCCAACAGGCTTCCCTTGCACAGCGCGGCAGTTATGGGAATAGTTGCCTCTTTCTTGGAGACCTATGACCCATGTCCAGCAGTAGACTTCTAATAACTGATATGATGACGATAATGATAATGAATAATAGTTAATTTACACAACATCTCATAATGTTGACCTGACTCCAGAGATAAGTCGCTCAGAGCACTTGTGTTACAGATATCAGACAATAGATGAATTAAAAATATAATCCTAGGATACACCTAAGTAACATCTAGACACAGAACAAATATTCATAATATAAATATTTGTACTGGGTGGGGATCGGACTCACGGCCTTTGGCGTACAAGACAGGATCACTACCATCTCAGCCCTTGGGCCCTGTGTATAGTATAGTAAAAGAATGCAAATAGTATTTGTGATTAAAGTGTGGCAGTGAGAAGGTTACTGAGAGAGGCATTTAAAGAAATGGTACCATTGGTTAGGATTGTAATTCTCACCACGCGTGCCAATTATAGGAACAGAACCTACCAAAATATTTATCTCTTTCGCAGCCTATGTCCAACAGTAGATATCCTGAGGCTGTTGTCTGACATTGATCAGATTTATGAGGTAGACTTCATACACAGGAAGTCTGCATTGGTACCTCACTCTTACCTACCGACGAAAAGCAGTATTCGCATTGCTATATATCGCTTTGAAGGATGAATGAGGCAGTAAAATTACTGGGTAATGAGATATAATATCTTCAAGTCACAAGGCTTGATATCCTTGTGATATTGCGAGCGTCTATAGACTGTAGAGACGCTCACTATTACGCGGACTGTGTGAAAATACGCATACGAAAATGCGAGCGGACCCTGGTTATTTATAAGCTAATTTTGTAGCTTGCACTTGAGTTGCTTATTGATTGATACACAAATAATTGTTGAGCAATGCCAAGTTCATGATCTATCAATATTTATTTATCAATAAGATAAAGCGGCGACAAGTTATTATGTTTACTGCTGATAAAATAATAGTAGAATATATTTTATTTGCGCTTTGTTTTCTACATCCCCGTATATATGGGCGGGGATAGGCAGCGTATTAACGTTGCCCAGCGTGGGAATTACGGAACTTCTTGGAGAGTTCATATGTTCAACAATTGATGGAACCGATGGCGCATTAGTTAGTGTCCCTCTCTTGTGCGACTAGGATCACGTGTTTGAACCCCATCTACGAAAAAAATTTGTTTGTTATGCGACTGGGTATATTGTATTGAATTACTATATTTTTAATCCCTGTATTTCCTTATATCTACAAATTTTTTATGGTACTTATCTCGGAGTCAGATCAATTATAATAGTCATTCTGCGGTAAATCATGATCATAATAGCAGCTACAAAACGTCCACTGCTGGACATAGGCCTCCCCAAGGAAGAGATAATTTGTCCATAATTGCCACATTCGGCAATTATGGGCAAATTATCTCTTTCTCGGCTCCTACCCACCCCCGCCCTGTTGCCTTTGAGCTACACTGCTTCGAGGGGATTCAACTGTATCGGTTCCGGTACCACAGTACCCTTTTACGACACCTGGTACAGACAGGAGAAGCATTGTTCTCTTTTGTCAGTACCATTCGGCCAGGTAAATACGATACCACTAAAGTAAATATGATGTCTAATTTCTAAATGTAAGACTCATTCTTGAATATGTTATAAATCACAAAACTTCATTAAATACATATATTAAATATCCCATAGTTATTTAAAATAATTAAAGGTGCCAAATAATATTTGTGTGAGAGGAGACCGCGTAATAAAATATGCAACAGTATACAACCCTATGGCTGATAATATGATAAGCGATACTAGGTATATGGATGTACTCAAAACAATAGCTTCCAGGATCTAAGATAACTTTAAATACTTTAATACGATTTATCTAGTCTTATAGAAACCAAACCACTTATGTGAAGTGAGATACACTCGAACGTTCGGTTTACATTTTAACGTGTACATTATGCAGGGAATAATTCATATCGCTTTTTTGCAACAATAACGAATTATTTTTTTATAATATGAAATCAGCAAACAGGCAAACGTGTGGTACCAGAGTAGAATAATACCTCTCTCTGTAGCAGGAGTCGTAAGAAGCGAGTGAGGTACAAATACCGACAGATGGCGGTATATCTATCCGAAGCATTGTAGCTGAAATGCACAGGACAAAAAAGAGCAACAGCATTCCAGTCGTAAAGCTACGCACTGCCACCAGGCTTGCCCAGCGCGGAAATTATGGGCCAACTTTTCCTTTCTTGGGGAGGCTTATGTCCATCAGTGGATCAGTGGACTTTTACGGCTGTGATGATGAATCAAGAAAACGGTCTGCTTGATGGCTAACGTGACCGCAACCTAAAAACACTCATGTAATCACAAAGATATCACTACTGTGTCGCTTAACTTGTGCACTAATGAATATCATCTTAATACCAAGCCATTAAAAGTCCACTGTTGGACATAGGCCTCCCCAAGAAAGGGAGTATCTTGCCTATGCCGGGCTGTACATTTGAGCTGACTTTTTTGCATGGGTATACCGCTATCTGTCGGTTCTGGTACCTTAGTCGTCTCTCATAACAGCTGGTACAGGGGGAGGTACTATTTTACTCTGCCGGTACCTCGCGTGCACTGATGATACTCTGTCACATTTAACCAGTAATTCCAATGCCTCATTCACCCTTCAAACCGGAACACAGCAATCAAAATAGAAAGCCACACACTATTAATAAAAATTCTAAAGTAGACACTTTACATTAGTGTTCTTTTTACAACTTAGGTTACGTCAGAGTTTTGTCGATGCTCTAACCAATAATCGTATTATAATACGTAATACTATAATATTATAAAACGGAAGAGTTTGTTCGTTTGTTTAAACGCGTTAATCTCAGGATCTACTGCTCCGAATAATTTTTTTTTTGTTGGATAGTCCATTAAAGCACTTGTGTTACGGACATCAGAAAACAGAGGAATTACTACTACTTAAATACATATATTTAACACTCAGACACAGAACAAACACAAATATCGTCATATTCATATTGTTCCTGGGTACGGATCGAACCCACGACCTTGAGCGCACATGATAGGATCAGGCCATCGCCAGCGCCAGCGCCATCAGACCCGCCAATGATTAGTCAAAATCTATCTGATATCTTACAATGCGGGCTGGAAGGGAAATAACCTTTATCAATTATTATCAGATTGCAAAGGCTATCGTCCCACATTTTAAACCCAAGGACTTAAATTCGCTAATGACGCAGTTTTACAATGATTCACATGTCTGGTATGAAGTGGATATGAAAGAATCCTCATATCAGCCATAAAAGGTCCACAGTTCGGCATAGCCCTCACCGAGATACGGGTTTATAGACCTATAATTGGGCAGCGCTGGGCAGGCGTGATGGCAATCGCAGAGCGCAACTTCGCGACGAGGATGTTGCCCATCCCTAGCCTGTAGTATTTAAGCTATGTATAATATTATATATGCGTTGTTTCGGATATACAGCCATCTGTCGGATCCGGTATCACCCCAGTGACAGGAACTGCACGCGTTCGCCGGCTAACATGGTGGACGGCTCTAGGAAAATAATGTGTGTGAAGTGTTTTTGATTATGGAGTACCAGTGAGAGGGCGACAGAGGGAAGCAATAATGGATGTTCGAGTACGTGTCGCGGCCTACGATGTCGGGCATGGGGAATGCTGCTGCCCAAACATTTAAGCTATGCCGTTTCAGGCACCACGCTTGCCCAGCGCGGTAATTATTGTGAAAATTCCCTCTTTCTTGGGAGGTTTTATGTCCAGCAGTGGACTTCCAATAGATGATGGTGTAAATAACACATTACTCCGCATCTTCCCAGCGCAGTAACGATAAAAAACTGTTAAAATAACCGTTATAAGCAGATATTTAGTATTATGCTGCAATCGGAATGTTACGGCTTTCTCTAACGCAACTATGTATTTTATATGCTGTACTACGTAACATAATGATTGAGTGTTCTTGTTAACCATTTATACATTACTACTACGAAAATTTACACTTCTCCGAGAAGTTTGATGTACACAAAAAAGTAATCTTAAGGTTCGCAATCTAAAAAAAGTATGACTCTTAACTCCTTCTCATCACTCTAGTTTTTTGACAGGCTCTTTTACAGTGACAGCTATACGACTCTGGAACGAGCTTCCGTTGAATATTAAGCAATCCCCAAACAAATTTAACCTGAAACGCTGTCTCCGTACTTTATTTACTGATGCTGCTTCTCTAACTTTATAACCTTATTTCTGGTGTACGTTATTTTATGTATATATATATTTATATCATATGCATTTATTGCGTTTGTTTATACAAATATGTATGCCACGTTTATTTATTTTGTATATATATTGCCTGCACCACTATATATATTTTTTTCAGTTTTGTGTAATGGTTGACTGGGAGATAATGCCATCTGGCATTAAGTCCGCCATTTGTACATTTTGTAACATTTTGTGCAATAAAGTTAAATAAATAAAAATAAAATAATTCGAACCTGTGAATGAATGTTTGTCGCTCTTTCACTGAACTAGTGAAGGGACTTAAATTAAAATTTACCGATAATTTAGCTAAGATATTTGAATAAATAGTGTATTAATTTGTGTGGTGACTGCAGTTGACAATATGCTATAACTTCGTGCCGTGACCAACCTTTAGTACCTATATTAAAATATAATTTAAATAGCGACCCCTTCCGGCTTCGTACGGGTATAATAAGGAAAATAACTGGTTATTGTGGGAATCTATAACAGATAGACATATGCTGCCTTTTTTAATACTTTTACAAGGTGTACAATACTATATACATTATTTCGATATATCTCGTGGGACTCAGCCAGCGTTTGCAAATTTTATTTGCGTCATCACATTGGGAACCTCTAATATTATCAGTGTTTCTCTACTATATAATGGAAGTATTATACACACAAACCTTCTTCTAGAGTCACTCTATCTATTTAAAAGCCGCATGAAAATCCGCTGCGTTGTTTTAAAAATCTTAAAGACAGAGACAGCGGAAAGTGATTCTCTATGACTCAATCCAGTCAAAAGATATAGAGCCATCTGTTAAAATCGTTCGGAGTTAACAGATAATTGTGAATGTCAAATAATAGACAAATATTTGCAATAAAATAATATTGCGGCTATAAATTAAGATGTAATCTTTCCAGTTGGATCAAACTGTACACGGTGTGCAAATTTAATTAAAAATCGGTTAAGTAATTAGGATAAATAACGTCTATAGCGGATAAACAACGTGACACGTGGTTTATATAAATATATTAACATTTAATTTATTAAAATAATGTTGTATGACTTCTAACGTTAAAAGAATAACGTATCCTACGTAACCTACTCTTCTCAAACCATTAGCATGCAAAACCAGCATACAGCGTGATGTCAAGTTGACCGTAGTCTATATACGCTCGCGATATCACAAGGATATCACTATCAGTATACTTATCTCGAGGATGAGTGTGATACCCAGGACCAACATTTACGTTATAAACGTTGTTGCTTTTTCTGTGTCTGGGTGTAAAATACGAATTTAAGTATTATATTTGTTATTCGTTTGTAACACAAGTGATTGAAACTACTTATCCCGGAGTCAGGTCACTATGAATGGTATGTACTGTGAATGTAAAATTATTAATAAAAAATATTTTGTCAGTATTCGTACTTTAAAATAACTTATCTTTAATTTCCAGCCTGATATTTGAGCTAAGAATCTTAATTGCGTTAGATATGTATATGTTGACTTTTTGTTTTGTGTAACTATACAAGCAAAAAACATACAGTTCGTGTGATGATAGTAAGCGTGATTGCAGCCTATAGACGCTTGTAATATCACATGGATATCACTAACGCATTGCCAACGTTGTGACTTGAATATATAATATCACATTACCCATTAAATTCACTGCCTCGCTTACCCTTCATATCGGAACACAGCAATGCGAACACTGCTATTTGGCGGTAGAAATAATGAGAGTGCGATACCAATGCATACGACCTTTTGTACGAGGTCTACCTCATGTTAATGAGTAGGTAATGAGTAAAAATAAGTGAGAGTTTCTGACGATCAGACAAGGTTGAAAACACAAGAAACTGGCTCTAGAAAGTTCTAACTATCCAGTATGCTATCATCATACACATTCACTCCAATAAAATTAAATAAATAAATGATTGAATATAAATGATTTTCCTTTCTCATAATTTCGCACGGGCAATGTACGATTGCTTTTACAAATAAAATATTAAAGTCACGTAGTCGCGTTGAACTGACAAGAAGAAATACATCTGTTTAACATTGTATAAAATATACGTGACTGGAATTCCGTTTACGATGCGCAAGCAACTCTTTACATTTCCACTCAGAAATAAGTAAATTGTTTAAAACTTTATAATAATACAGATTGCTGTGGGGGTACCTGTACACTAGTAACGTACCTGTACCAAGTGTTGCAAGAAGCGACTAATACAAAAGGCGGTATACCCGAAACAATGTGTTGGTCATAGGCCTCTCCAAGAATGAGTACAGGGTCGGGATAGGCAGCAGTAACCCCGTCGCGAAAGCTGCGCTCTGCGATTGCCAACATGCTTGCACAGGGCGGAAATTATGGGCATAACTCCTCCTTTTTTGGAGAGGCCTTCGTCCAGCAATCCTGGACTTCCAATGGCTAGTATGATGATGATAACAAGACCGGCTACTTGGTCTGACTATTCAGAAATGTACATGGGTCCAGCGTGACATTTAATAGCAGGGAACTAATAGGAAGCGTTGTATCACTGTAAAATAAATCCCTACAATGACACAGGACGAACGCTGCATAGAAACGATCATGTTGAATGAATCTTGGGGGAGTGTTTTAGTGGACGATTATGTCCAACAGTGGACGTCCCATGGCTGGTATGAAAAAAGAGACCTATAGATAATCTCTTGGGGAGGTACGATGGCGTATATGATAGTTATCTATATAGTGTGCCAAAGGTCGTAGTTTCGATCCCCACCCAATACATTTATAATGGATACATATTTTTTCTAAGATTAGGTATTATTTATATTGTTTAAAATACTATATTTGCAAACCTCTGTTGTGATATCCGCAACACAAGTGTTTAAGCCACATATCTCTAAGTCAGATCAACGTGTGAGATGTGTGATAAAATAAAACATGAAAGTAAATAAAAAAAGTTTGTTGAATATCAAAGGTAATCAAGTCTAGTAGTGTTTTTTCTGACGGTCGGTTTCACAAAAACAAATGACGTTGCTTTAAGATGTTTGTCATACATCTTTGAATCGGTAATTTCCCTGAGACAATAGGTCGCTTAATACGGTCAACGTGACCATTTTAACGTATAATACAAATTCACAGGCTGTCTGTCTGCACATCACCACATAACATAAAAGAAAATTAATTCCCGCTGTCTGTCTATCCATATGTATGCTTATAGATCTATAAAACAACGCAACAGAGTTTGATGCGGATTTTTTAAATATTCTAATTACATTTTTTATGCAAAATCCTGTAGATCTGAGATCAGCTACTATCTATTTTTCATACCCTTAAGTGATAAGAGTTGTCCAATCCTGAGATTTTTTTAAAGTTTTTTGGGACTTAAATTTTAGCCATATAACCCTAAATTTTCATCCTTCATCTCATCAGCAACCCCATCAGCAACCCCCAACAACCAAGTTGTTTTAGTAATTTAATCATTTTATATCATTTACATGACAGAACAACGTTTGCCGAGACAGCTAGTGTTGTATAAAAACCAATATAGGTTGTCTTAAGTATTCTGTTTGTTTTTTCTTTGAATGAATGAGGAAGGAACACGGATCGCGCAAATTCTATAAAGAACCAGAGAGTTAGCTGAATGTTATCACGTCATTATTTAAAATGCCTCAGCATGATGAATGAAAAAAAACATAACTGGCCTAATAATTTTTAACGTTATTGTTATTTGTAACATTAGAGGTAGACCTCGTCTGCATTAGTACATTTCTACCGCCAAATAGCAGTGTTCGCGTTACTGTGTTCCGGTTTCGATTATTTACAATTCATTCATGATTTTACCCCGTAATTTCACAGTTCTTGACGGTGGTAATATGACATATCCCCAAATCTATATTTTTGACTCAGTCATAGATAAAAAAAATTAAGTCTTAAAAACATAAATTTTCATTACTTATTAAATCATCATCATCATATCAGCCACTGGAAGTGCACTGTTGGACATAAGCCTTCACAAGGTAGGGGAAATTTTGCCAATAATTGCCCAGCGCGGCAATTATGGGCAAAATTGGCGTGTTGGCAATTGCAATGCGTAATTTTCACAACGGGGAATCTGCTGCCCATCCACGCCCTGTGAATTTAAGCTAGTGTTTTTGATATACCGCCATCTGTCGGTTCCGGTACCTTAATCGCCTCTTACGATACCTGGTACACACAGCAACAGATCAATCTACCCAAATCCGCAAAAACTTCGCAATCTATATTAATCTATAAATGCGAGTCGTTAAGTTCAAAATTGACTGTAAAATTTTGACTGATTTGGGAGGTTTGATCTGCACCGTACGGAAGGAGGTACTATTCTACACTACCAATACAGTCACTCATTAAATAAATGATCAACTATATATATGTGTCGACATTCATTACAAAGGTAGGTCAGTCAACACTCTTGGGTGGAAATATTCTGTTTGTTAACCAAGGTGTGGTGCTGTTTGTGCCTAAAGACATAAAACCTACGCAACTTCTTTATACATACATTGCTGACGCTTAGAAACTGTCTTTATAGATATTTTGAAATCATTATGATCATCACCATCATGTCAGCCACAGAAGTCCACTGTTGGACATAGGCCTCCCCAAAATAGGGGTTTTTTTATGGGGTTGGCCCAAAACTGTGCTGGACAGGCGTCCTCGCCCATTCTCGCCCTGTATTATTAAATTGCGCTGATTTGGATGGTCCGCCATTTGTCGATTTCGGTACCTTAATCGCCTCTGACGACACCTAGTACAGAGGTACTATTCTACTCCGCCGGTACCACACGACTATACATCAATATAAATATCATAAATATATTTAGGATACATCATTAGCAATAAAAAATAAGTAAGGAAAATATTTGGAAGACCTGTTAAAGGATTTTAATGAATAAATAAATTTAGCAGTCTGGCTGGCGCAGATGGTAGTGATCCTATCTTGTGCGCCAAGGGTCGTGGGTTCAACTTGGACAAACATTTATGTGATATTTGTTTTCCGTGTCTGGGTGTTAAATATGTATATAAAAAATTGTATACATATTAGTATTATATTTGTGATGCCCCTGGTATCTGACGTCCGTAACACAAGTGCTTTAAGCGACTTATCCGGAATCAGGTTAATGTATGGGATGTTGTGTGTATTATTATATACAACCGCACGTCGTAATTAGTGCCAGTTAAACGCCCAACCATGTGTTTTTCTATTATTAGCATATATCACTTGCGTATTTCCTGTTCCCGTGATTATAATCAATACATATAAATACAATTGGAGTGTCTGTTTGTAATTCAAACTAAAATAACTAATTTAATGTAAATGATAGGGATGTATACATATAACATAATAAAAAACATTTTTTATTTTATTTTGTATGTCTGTTAGAGGTAATCTTTGAAACGGTTGGATTGATTCCTATGGGACTTTCAGTGGCAAGCAGTAATATAATAAGGAGAAACTTCGGCTATATAACATTACGCTTCGAATAGGACTATTAATAAAAAATGTAGCAACAACGGGCATAAAACACGAACGCTGACAAAGTCGCGGGCACAGCTAGTAAATAATAAAAATTGAGTTACATTTGGTCCAGCCGTTCATAAAATAATCTAGAACTAGCACAGATTACAGCCAGGTTCTTTAAATTATTTTTGTTTATTAAGTACTATAAATAGTTTCATATGCATTTATAGAAAAGTTGTTAATTTGAAACTATAAACAGGCACTCCAATTTAATTTAAACGTTTAGACTAGAGGTCCGGTCCCGGCTTCGCAATGGTATGTAAAAAACATCAGAGATCAAATCATGTAGTAATTACAATGACATGGGAAAAACTTGCTGTGGGGGTCCGGGCAGATATAATAGTACCACCTCTTACGAGATGTCATAAGAGGCGACGAAGGTACCAGAACCAACAGATGTCGATATATCCATCCAACGTAGTGTTAATTAAATGCAGCAGAAGTTACGCTCTGCGTTAGCTGCCACACATACCTAGCGCGGCAATCACGGGCAAATTCCCCTTCCTTGGGGAGGCCTATGTCCGTGGTGGACTGTTTACAGCTGCTATGATGATGTTGTTGAACTTCTAAACTACTGAGCCGATTTTAATCAATGTTTGTTTTCGTGCACAGTTTGATTCAACTTGAGGGATAGGGCAGTTTATATACTTATTTATAAACACTTTTTATTCATTCATTCATATGGGTTAAGTTAAAAACAGGACCATGTCTATCGAGTTAGCTAGTTAAACTTATTATTTCATCATCATCACTACAGCCATTGGACAGTCCACTGTTGGACATAGGCCTTTCCAAGGAGGAATTTTTGTGTGTGTAACTCTTTCACGGCTTAAATCTTGAACCGATTTGTACGGAATTTGGTATGTAGATAATTTAATCGTCATTAGAAGCCGTAAAAAGTCCACTGCTGGACGCTGCCGGACGTTGGTACGGTTCTGGTACCTCAGTCGACCTTACGACACCTGGTACAGGGTGAGGTACCACCATCCTACTCTGTCGGCCAAGAGAAGTTTCGTTATAAAAATTATATTATTTATAATTTCATAAAACTTATTCCATTAATAATAATAAATTGTTTATCGTACGTATGAGTAATGAACCGTGTTATTTTAATGACTTCGTCATAAAAATATCAAGACAATAAAAACGTTATAACCGACTAAGTCTTCATTTAATCTAGATTACAGGCAAAAGCCGTCGTCATGAAAACAATGCAAGGTCACTCTTGGATGAAAATGTATTTGAAATTACGTTGTAACGAAAACATTATGAACCTAAAGATTATTTCCTATCTTATCATACATACATCAGTCCTGTGTTCCATCAGATTCGGCAGCCAATGCATCTTCAATTGCTAGGATGCATGCTTGATCTTGGTATACCTCTTACATTCTTTTACTCGCATTAGTCCTTTTAAACGCGCTCGTTTATTCTTACACTTCTGACCTGCTCTACTTTAATACATCTTCTATCTGGTATAGGCATATTTGCCTAGATCGTCCTTTGGTAAGGGTCGCTCTTCCATTTACTCCCGCTCTATTTACTTGTGCAGTAGTTCTATTTTCATTCATCTTTTCATGTCCAAACCAACTCAATATTCCTTTCTTAATCTTTAAGCTTCATCTCAAAATAAAATGTTGGCGAAAAAGAATATCATTGCTTTTGTAGCAAGGTAATAGCCGCGGGCTACCGGTAGAATAAAAAAGTACCTACCTCCTTTTGCATCAGTTGTTTTAAAAAGCGACTAAGGTAACGGAACCAACAGATGGCGGTATGTCCACCGACAACAGCGTAGCTCAAATACAGCAACTCTGGGATGGCAAGCACCATTCCCGTCGCGAAGCTACTCTCTGCGATTGCTATCAAGCCTGCCCAGCGCGGTAAGTAACTAAGGGCACAGTTTCTCTTTTCTTTTGGAGGCTTATAATGTTCTTTGTATACATAAATTTTTGGGAAGCGGGACTTTCAATCGGATGGGGCTGTAAGAAATTAGTTATATCCATTTGTTTATTTAGCAGAGGTAGACCCCATAAAGTGGTCTTCCGCATTGGTACCTCACTCTCACTTGTTTCTACCGCCGAATAGTGGTGTTCGCATTGTTGTATTCCGTTCGAAGGGTGAAAGAGACAGTGAATTTACCGGGTAGCATAAAAGTCACATGGTTTGGCAACGCGCTAGTGATATCCTTCTGATAATAAGTGTCTATAGGCTGCGTTGATGTTTACTATCATGAGGATAAGACGCTTGCTTGGCGACTTAGTCGTTGAAAAAAACTAAAAGCCAAATTAAGTATCGGTGACCCACTCACCAGTAATATTTGTTTTCTCAATTAGGTTTAACTGGTGAACGTCCACTGTCGGACACAGGTTTCTTCAAGAATCATATTTTTCGGATGCTGAAACCGCCATGTTGGTTTCGATAACCTACACATGTACACTTGCCTAATATAATTTTACCTGTATTAATAAAATTTTGAGAGGTATCGGCAGAGTAGAATAGATTCCCTCCATACCAGGTGTCGTAAGGGGCGACTTAGGTACCACAACCGATACATGGCGGTATATCCATCCGAAACAGCAAAACTTAAATACTTGGGGGGGGGGGGGCAGCATCCTCGTCGCGAAGTTGTGTTCTGCGATTGCCACCACGCTTGCATATCTTGGAGAGGCAAATGTCCTACAGTGAACTTTCTATGGCTGATTCGATGCTAATGATGACTTGCGCTATTTATGTTGCAAAATTGTAGTAAGAAAAAAAAAGTTTATTATTATGATAATGTACAGGTGCACACCTAGATCTATTGCTGCAACAACCATCTGCTCAAAGTACTTTCTTTTCAAGCTAATACTAGCTTTCTGTCCAAGACTTTCTTCCTTCTTTCCTATATATAAAATCCCTGAGGAAGAAGTCTATGTCGCTCCCCTTCAGCTAAATTAAGCAAAAAGTCTAGCCAATTCCACTGAGAAAAATGAGATTAATTCTGTGTGCGAAATTTCATTCAGATCTGTAGTAGTAGTAAGTAGGAAAGTCTATCGGAAGTAGGGGTAGATATTAAGGATAAAATGAATTTGATATTTTAAGTTTGGCGTTTTGGTTACTTAACGGCAACAGGTTAATTTTTGCGCTGTTCGTGGTATCAATCACGTAGATACATCTATTTTCAGTAACGTATTGACATTGCATTCATTAGTTAATTGATATCGAACAAAAGTGAACTTTTAAAAATTCAAGGCTGACAACGATTGCATACTTCAAATTCTCTGAGTGACATTCTGCGATACTAACCCTTAAATATTAAATCTTTAAATACATTTTTGCCTGCACCAGTTTTTGCCGGCGTGTCGGTCGAGCCCATTCGCGCCAATCAATTCGAGCTATCCGATTGGTGAATGTACAAGGTGTGTGCCAGACAGGTTGCTTTTTTTTTTTTGTTTATTTATTAACTTCATCTGATTTAGTAGACTGCAATTTCGCTTTCATGTAAAATTTATACGTTCCCTTCTTCCTACTTACCTACATATTATAATTCAGTTCATAATAGTAAAAATACAATGATAAGTATTTGCTTAAGAGCCCGCCACAAAGTTTGAATTTCGAACATGAATGAAAACTAAAACTAAGGTCGGCAACTAGAGTCTAGCACCTATTCAAAAAGAAATCAATTGAAATTTTAATATTTAATTTACATAATTATTTAAATGTGCCCGGAGGTGATTTCAAACGACATTGACATTTTAACGCATTCTTGATAAACATCAGCTAACAATATTAATAAAATAAGATAGATATATTTTATATCTTACATACTAACTTGCATTTGAAAATGTCTACATATATGCATCTTCAACTAAACACATACCTATAACACACACAATATCTTTAACAATGCATAATAAACGGATTTTTGACTAATTAATAAAGTTACGAAACACCTAGTTATTTTCAAGGCAAGTCTTTCCACTTTCAAATGGATACTGTGCGATTTAGTTGTGTACAATCCATAAAACTTACCCTTCCACACCTCCAAAATACATTTCACTGCTCATACTTCCCTATTTGTCACACTGTGTCACAATAAACGTAATTTATTTACTATTTGTTGATGTTTATTCCGCTGTGAAATAAATTATCGAACAAGACAATATCGCTACTCAAGCGCGGCAAGCAGACTGACACTGTGATGTTCTATTGAACGAATGAGAGTTCAATGACCGGGTAACCGATAATAGTGTAGTGCTGTTTTATTCACTTGATAGCGATCATTTTGTACGTTATTTTTTTAGTTGTGTAACGTTATTTTTTCATCTTTCTTTTTATAATTAATGAGTTATTTTATTTACTTATTATTCTTTTTTTATTTATTGTTAAGAATAAATCGTTTTAGTAATTTTAAATTAATCTCCTCTTCTATTTCATTAAATTTTAATCACAATATCCAAGCCTTTAGTTATTTAATCTGTTAATGAAATAATAACTATTTTTGATACTTATTTTAATAATTTAATTAAAAATGACTCTTTTTTTTATTTACACAGTTACTTGTTGCTCAGCACACATGGCGACAAATTAATCTTTACAAATCTGTCAACTTTTTGAAAAGTATTAATATTTGAAATAGGTTGATGGATATTATTTACAGTTTATCTTTAACTGTGTGTACTAAAATGGCCTTTTTGCTTTATAGATGAGCAATTTAGAATATAAAAAAACTGCAGGAAAGGAGGAATTAAGGATTATAAAACAACTTTTATGTAACATCTCGTATATTATACATAATATTTATATCGTTCACACATAAACATACAACACCCGACTAACGAATAGTATTTAAACATCGAATACACAATCGAATAAATTGAGGAACGTCGAGATCTTTATTTTACTAATTTAAGGGTTACCCGTTTATAAGAGAGTGTGGGTCAACAAACACAAATATCAATTATTATAATAAATTTTAATATACATATATGTAGCGAAAAACGGATATTTTATTAAGTGGTCTTTGTACACACTGCAACAGAACTACTTATCCAAATCTGTCAAAACTTTGCAATCGATATTAATCTATAACTGCGAGACATTGAGTTCAAAATTGACTGTAAAAATTTGCCAAATTTGGGTAGGTTCATCTGATGCCCACCGTACATCTGTTACATACATGTTCGTAAAATGTTTAGATATTTTCTTTTAATTTTTCACTTATGTATTTTTGGTAAGGATTTTTAGGAAATTGGTTTTATACTCATTTGGTTGGATTTGTATGAATATGATCGATTAAATATTATCATAGTTTTTATTCAATAGGATTCGAAGACTTTAATTTTCAGAAAATTTGGAAGATATCATTATATAAGCTCTTCAGTACCTAAGTACTCGTAATTAATCCATTAAATGTATTTATTAAGCAAAATATATACTATATCAGGGCTATATTTCTGAGGCAAGAGCAAAAGATTTACACGGTCAACGATTAGCCTGCACTCAAGTGCCATAATTTTTCATACTGAAGACGAGATTTCCATCCTACACAATGTTTAATTTGTAACCGTGCTTTTCGCTCTCCAATTATATGATTCAAGTTCTACTTGTATCGTAGACTTATTATTAATAATAACAATTGGGACATCGACTTTAATACTTAATAAACATTTAATATTGCACGTGTACATCGACCCACACGAATATGAATTATTACACAGTATTTTAAATACTTACTTAAAAAAGAGGCACTGTCAACCACCTTACACTGTCCTTTTCATAATCTTTCTTTTACATTTATAAAAATTAAATAATAACATATTTATTACAATATATATTTTAAAATATGATACCGTAAAAATTGGAATGAAAACTACAAATTTCGGATAAATCAGCAACAAAAAGATTTCAGAGCCGTGTTTTTCTTTAATTTATTTATAAAAATAAAAATTTTGTGTTTTGGTCTTGGTATTTTTTATTTGATTTTATAAATTTGGGATATTTTAAGAATATACTAACAATACAAGTAAGCAGTATGTAAAAAAGTGAAAAGCAATATTATATCGCATTTTTTAAATGTAAAAGAAAGGCATTAATTGATAGAGGCTTCATTCTGAAAAAGCTTCCAATATTCGACGGGATTAAAGAGAATATACTAGTATCACACGTCAATGATTATTTATTAGTGTGAGGGTAGGGGTAACGAAGATAGGAATTAAGGGCCCAAAGATATGTCACCGAAGGATCTTAAAGGCTCCATGGGTAAAAACTTATAACAAACTTGCCACAAATATACTGTTAATGGATAATATATAAACAAAATGCTTAACAATAAATAATACTGTCTCATAAGTTGCATTATTTTAAGCGGCAACAGTTCCGAATAATATCTAAGTAAGTATATTTCGTCCAATGGAGTCAATTGATAGTTCGGGTCATGTCTTGGTATATTATATATGAATTATACAATACAAGGAAGGGCAAGAGTTGAACATACATATTTATAGCCTGACAAGGCTTCTAGCTTAACTACGAATAGGTTATATGTTGGACTTATTTAAATTACATTTGTATGGATTTCGTTAGAGAGTATACATTTAAAAATTAATTTGAGTACATCAACAGCTTGTTGTTGACATTAAAAAAAATAAGGGAATTTTGTAAAGTTAATTTCATGAAACTTACAAAATCGATTCTATGTACGAAATTTATATACTTAACGAATCAGAATAAATATAAAGTTTAATCTTTAATATCATCAAAATTACTGACTGAGTCAAAATAGCATTTTTTATTAAGATTCAAGCTTTTACAATCCAAATAAAATACTTACAGATATTACAATGTTTTGCCACCACAAAAGTTCCTCTTTATTTATACAACATTTAGCTATCTAATATACAATTTAGGTAGGTACATAATTTGATTTAGACAGTCTTCTCAATAAATAATTCAATTTACTTTTTATACACTAAAAGTCTCATAAAAATTTTATATATTTAATTCAAATGTAAACCGTTCAGGAATAATTTATTATTAAATTATTAAAAACTTGGGAAATAAAACATAACTGAATTAACTAAAACCATTTCCATTGTACGTAAAATGACGAAAGAAAATCATATTTGTGAATTGTTTTCATAAAAAGTATTAAATACTTATCTAATATAAATATTTGGTTATGATGCAACTATAGTAATGGTATTGCTCCTTTTACGTGTCTATGACACATTGCACGAATGAGTATACATATAGCTAACAAGTATTTTTTATTTCCGACAACGCTGATTGAAATGTCTGAGTAATTGAAGAAAAAAATTATAGTAATAAATCTATTTTATTTATCTTAAAACGCGATAATGATGATAATAATGCAAATCATGACATGAACTTTTAATGGCATGTTTATGAAAAAAAAATCAATTACTAACCTAAAGTAATATGTCACGGTTAGCTATAAAAATCTAAACACATATTTTTTTATTTATCTCACAGTATAATTGAATTGTATTATTTCAAAATATTATTATTACCTCAATGTTGCCAGAAATAAATTTACTCGTTATAAAATCCTTACTGGTATATAACACAAACGGGTTCGTTACGCGTTACAACATCACTAGCCACTTAAGCGTTACCAAATTGTTATATTTATACCGTTACGATATTAACTGTTATGTGTCCATTTATATCGTTATCCGCTACACACATGCGACGGTTGATTGAAATTGGGGATTTTGCCGCCGCATGGTTATACGTCACCTGAAAGAGATAATAGTGCTTTGATTATTATAGGAATGCAAATAATAATCACTAAAAAGGTTTCAAATAAATAACTTCGTTAGTTTAATTCTCTTACTAATATGTTATTTTTTTTTCTGAGAACCTATTGCTGGCCTACTTATATGTCACTTCTAACACAACCGGAGGGATTAAGATGATCGATGGCGATTAAAGACGATGTTTTGATGGCGCGGACGCTGCTGGAGGTTTCATTATCGCCAACTAATACATAGGTGGTGTTGATGGAATCTTTATCACCACAAGTTTTTCTTGCATGTATCTTTCTGGTGATTCGCTTACCTACTTACCTAAACTTAGTTTCAAACAGACCAAATAACGTGGGCCTAATTAAATTACATATTTGCGTGTAAGAAGGCTTATGATTTCTTGGATGACCCAAGAAATCCTAAGCCTTCTAATACGCCTTCTAACAGGGACGTCTGTATTACCTATAATTATGCATTTAATCCTCATTATAGGACATAATAGTACTGTTTTTATTACTATTTAAAATATTTTTTTATTAACGAAAAGAAAGTGCTTGTTATGCCTATAATAATAATGTGTATTTGAGATTGAGTGTTGAGTTTGATCATCCGATAGTGCCTCTGAGACTCGACCTAGGTTCGGGTGGCCGTCGTTGGGGACAGATAAGTTGTTTGCTAAAGAGGACTAATTGATCATGGCTGCACTATTGTGGTTTCTGATCGCTCGTGGGGCAGGGACTGCATGCGTTCGTTGACGAACGCTGTGTACTGCTCAAGGAAAAGAATGTGTGTGCAGTGTTTGTGATTGTGGAGTGCCCATGAGACTAAGTGAGGTATTTATTGAAGTTATGCTGTCGATATATGTGTTACAAGACTTATCTTAATTAGGTGCCATCCATAAATGTATTCAGTATTATCATTGCCTGTATTTTAACAATTTATATTGATAATAGATTTATTGGAATGAAGAATTTCTTGTATATTCGTTTGAAAGTTGTGGATTACTTGCAGTATGAATTTCCGAGTAATAATGCAAGGAAATCAATAAAGGATTTGTCGATTGTTTAAGCACGGAGATTTTCTTTTCTTTTATAGAAGAATGCAGATGCGTTTGGTCGTGTTCTAACAGTGAGTGCAAGTGAATGAATAGGTTGATGTGTTAGTTACCTCTCGTTGCAGTAGTAGCGAGTGAGTGTGTCAGGTCACGTTCCTCCAGCGAGTGCGAGTGTGAGGATCGGAGGTTGCGTAAGTTACTTCTTGCTGGCTATGTTTGTGAGCGAGTGTGTCAGGTCATAGTCCTTCAGTGAGTGCGAGTGAGTGAGTCGGTGGTTATGTTAGTTAACTCTCGCTGGCTTTAGTTGTAAGCAAGTGTGTCAGGTCGTATTCCTCCAATGAGTAAGAGTGAGTGAATTGATAATTGTGTTAGGTACCTCTCGCTATCTGTAGTTGTGAGCGAGTGTGTCAGGTCGTGTTCCTCTAAAGAGTGCGAGTGAGTGTACTGGTAATTGTATTAGTTACCTCTCGCTGGCTGTAGTTGTGAGAAAGTGTGTCAAGTCGTGTTCCTCCAGCAAGTGCGAGTGTAAGGATCGAAGGTTGCGTGAGTTACCTCTCGCTGGCTGTGGTGGTGTGCGAGTGCGGCTGGTCTTGTTCCTCCAGCGAGTGCGAGTGAGTGGGACGGTGGTTTTGCCTGCGAGCCGAGCCCTCGTCACTCTCCCGCCGGCCGCCGCCGCCGCCGCAGAAGCACTTGCAGATAATGCGCTTAAACGCGAATCTGGAAGAAAATCAGTTTAATAGTTTTTCTATTGAAGAAATCACGACGTACAAATAATGTGCTCTATTCGTGTTAAAATCAGCGATGCGACAAAAAAAAGCTAATGTTGCATCTCAATTATTTATTGTTAATGTAAGAAATAATATGGATTTAAAAAACATCGTTATAAAACGAACAACAATAATCTTCAGAAGCAGATTTAGACGCGAACTTCAATTGAATAGTTAAATTTACTGGAATATTAACACAATCTCACCTGAAGTCCTTAGAGAAGAGAGCGTAAATGAGCGGGTTGATGGCAGAGTTGCAGTAACCGAGCCAGAAGAGGATAGAGAAGACTATGGGCGTGACGCATTCCCCGCAGAAGGCTCTCACGACATACACGCTGAAGAACGGCAGCCAGCAGAAGACGAAGCCACCCACTATGATGCCGAGGGTCTTGGCCGCTTTTGTCTCCATGCGGAAACGTTTCACCTGAAAAATAAAGATTAGCATGATGACAATGGTGATAAAGTAATTGTTTTGTTGGAGGGGTTCTAAAAATACTTATCAAAGATTGATATAATTAGGACAGATCATATAAAAGCCGGATATAAATTTGATATCAACATTTTTTTTATAATTTTTGTTTTATAAATGACCATATCGACATGCTAGCTTACAGTCCTCGTGATAGTAAGCGTTACTGCAGTCTGTACACGCTCGTGTTGTTACAAAAATATCACTAGCGCGTGATTTAAATATATAATAACACACTACCGGTAAGTTCAACGCCTCACCCACCAAAATTAATACATACATTACATTTATTTGACACTACATTTATGGGTCTTCTTTAATATACTGTGTAGCTTTTATATACCTACAAGCAGTGACCGCAACGTCGTCTGCATGGAATAGTGAAATTGGTCGGTATAGTATATATATATATATATATATAGGAGTTATAGTTTATATGTCGGCGGTTATAGTATTGCCAATCTTTAGAACGGTTGCTGGGATGTAACCGGAACGTTGCATTTATGAAAACATTAATGCTTACACTATCTTCTGGTCCGGGCGCTAACGGCAGAGAAGAATCACATCAAGGTGGTTTTAGTAGATATAAGTCTGGTATAACTATGACTTTACCACGAGGGTCGTGCTATCCATGAAGATTTCCCGAAGTCGAATGAAGAAGAGAAATGTCAAACAAAAAATTAAAGTCAGGCCACGTTTTAATTCTGTTAAAACGAAGTTTCATTCAGACCAGACGCACCTGTGCTTTAATATTCCTCTTGCCCATCCTCCTAGTTCTAGGCTTATCATCAAACTCGTCGTACAGTGGCCCAGGAGTCAAATGGTGGGGAGGAGGCCTGACCCTCAGTCTGCTCTCGGTCAGTTCTCTTCCGTCCCTCTCGTAGTGGACAGCGTAGAGGCTGGGACTGGGCGACCGGCTGGGAGACCTCGAGTTCTCCAGAGCGGGGCAGATTTGCTCTGATGATGGATAGGACACGGATATCTTAACTTTCTCATGAGCCCGTCTAGCGCTGGAGTGCCTGGAATGTTAAGAAACCTTACATTAGTAGCTGACTCCTAAACATGTACAATTGATTTGTTTCGTCATTATTTGATAATAAGACTCGATAGCGTATTCAGTATTTTTACCTTGTGCGCCATAGGTCATGTAGGGCCTTTAGGATAGAAGCCTTTCTTCTAATGATAGATCCGATGGCGCATTTGGTAGTGTTTCTGTCTATCCAGGACAAATATTTGTATGTTTTGTATTTGTTCTGTGGTTTTTGTGTTTGCGTTTTGTGTGCCTGATGTCCGTAATACAAGTACTTTAAACAAAATTAATAAATAAATAATAAATACATTCCCACAACATCTCATACATTGACCTGACTCTGTGGTAAGTTGCTTAAATAATTTTTGTAACGTACGCCAGACAACAGACGAATCACAAATATACTATTTAAATACATATATTTAATACCCAGATACAGAACAAACAAATATTATCACATTCATTTTAGCTTTGGTTGGGAATTGAACCCACGACCGTCGCACAAGATAGGATCCACTGCGCCATTGAGCCCGTCAAATCTAACAAGTAATCTTGGAGTCGGGTATGAGATGATGTGTGAATTAATTATTATTGTTTGCTTAGAATAAAAACCTTAAGGAGTGTTGTCACAAGGGAAAACTTATATATTTTTAAAATTTTGAACATTTTAAATTAGCAAGTTAATAGTCTGATTTGTATTTGTGGCCAGCTGAATTAAGAAAGTTAACATAAATTTCGAGAATCGTCACACTTCGAATGTCTGTATTGACATAACAGGAACGGGCATTGAATTGTATTGCAGCGATACTGAAAATATTCCTTTTTTCTATCGACGACGACGTGTAATTCAGGAACAAGAGTAGCTTGGACCCAACCCGGAGAGCAAAAGTCCACAGACGAACCAATAACAGACTGGCAAGAGACGCGTGCAGAGTGAATTTGTTACAAACGTGCAAAAAGAAAACAAATATTTTTTTCATAATTATATTTCAAGTAGGAATCTCAGATAAAATATTAAACCCTCATCATACTAGCCATTGGAAGACACAGGCTTCATCAAGAAAGGAGTTTTTTGGCCCATAATCGCCGCGTTAGGCATGTTGGCAATCACAGAGCGCAGCTTTCACCACGGAAATGCTGCTGCCAATCCTTACCCTGTGCATTTAAGCTGCACTGTTTCGGATGGGTATACCGCCATCTGTCGCTTCTGGTACTTTAGTCGCCTCATACGACACTTGGTGCAGTAGGAGGTACTGTTCTACTCTGCCGGTACCTCATGGCAAATATACAATATAAATAGCTTTCTAATGGTAAAACAATGTGTCAAGTAGTTTTTGAATTAAATTATAATGGACAATCAATTGAATAATTCATATTTATAATATTAGTTTACATATCGTCGTTTAAGTTCTAACACCGCGTCAGTCAAAATGTTGACACTTTGTAACAATTGGGAAAACATTGCTCACGTTTCATAAAATCATTTTAAAACCAATTGCTTGTGCATTTAGTTGCTGCACAATAGGTTTCGTTTAAACAATACACGATATAAAACGTTACTGCAGCGTTAGAAATGTAATATCGTGTTATCATTGGGCTTAATTGTTAAGTTCCCAACTTTGACATACGCGGTGTTGGAACTTATGCGACGATATGCATTACAAAAGTTAATTATCAAACACGTGTGCACGTTTCGCAACGTATTTTATTTTGCGGGCAAGTTTCAGCCAACTACAATAAAGAGCCAAGGTTTATTTAGCTTTGACGTACCAACTCTCTAAACTGCACAAGTCTGTATCATAAAGTAAATTTTCACGGTGAGTTCGCCACGAACAGTTTGGTACTATTTTCTGGTCGCTCGTTAAAATGAACGGTAACACAATTTTGAAATGGTTTTGTAATTTCGAATAATGTACATTATAAATTGGCTGTGTGGTACCGGCAAAGTAGAATAGTACCTGTAATAGAACACTGGTATTTGCCGGTATATAGGTGAGAGTGAGGAACTAATGCAAATGACCTTTAAATGAGGTTTACCTCATGTAAATACTCATGTAAATATCGTAGTAACTTACCTTCTCAACCTTTCTGGGGAAGCGCTGAGTGAAGTACTGGTCGAGTGGTTCGAAGCAGTCGACAGCGGGGATCCATGTGGTCTTGCTGATCCTCTACCTCGATGGATCCTCAGGGTCAAGCGGTTGTCATCGAAACGGCTGCCCATGCCTTTTCCTGTACAACACATGATGGTATAAAATAGTGATTTGTATGTAGTGACATCTACACCGATATTAAATGCAGGCATCGCTAAGAGATGACGTTAGTCGCACTAAGATCATCCCATGCACCTGAGTCAGATAATATAAAAACCAAAAAATGTTTACTAATATTCATTATTATTATCCTCATATCAGCCATTGACATAATTGCCGCGCTTGGCAGGCAGGATGCTGTTGCAGTTTGGGCAAATACCCAGAAAAGTTGGTAATTTCTTAGAACGATATTCCCAGCAGTGGGTGTCTACCGTCTTTAAATCTACTAAGCCTTATATACGTAATGTAATAAATAATTCCACTGCAGATATAACACTCCGATAGCGAGATCAGACAAGTCGTAAGAACCCATTACTATGTAGATTGCGAATTGCTTTTGAACGTTTCAATGGGTCGTTAAGACTGGGTACTTCTCAAATACGTGCAGACACGTGGCACATCTGGGACATACTATCGTATACCTTCTAATAATAATCATTGTGCTGCGAAGTGTTACAAGTGATCGCTCACTTCTATGGTTTATGTTATCATATTGCTATTTTTTTGTATAGTACACGTGACCGCAGCCTATAGACGCTCGTGTCACAAAGATATTACTAGCGTATCGCGAACCCTGTGAATATCTATCCAAAACAGTGCAGCTCAAATGCAGGCAGACATGGGTAGCAGCATCCCTGTCGTGATAGCTGTGCTCTGCCCAGCGCTGCAAATATGGGCAAAAAACCTCCTTTATTGGAGTGACACATGTCCACAGTGGACTTCCAATGGCTGATATGATGATTAATACCTCATACACTGCCTTGACTCCGTGGTAGGTCGCTTTAAGCACTTGTATTACGGATGTCAGACAACAGAGGAATCACAAATATTCCACTTAAATACTTACATTTAACACCAAGACGTGATAACGATGATGAACTTATATAGTACAGTAGAAAAACCCACGAATTTATCTTCTCTATAAATAATAGCAGACAAAGCATTTCACTAAGCTCTTATAACAAGAATAGAACAATGTTCACACTTACGTGGCTCACCTTTGGTGGTCCTGAACCCCTGGTTGATAGCTTTAGTCGTCCTGACAGCAGCTTTGTAAATCCTCCAGTAGAAGAAGAGCATCACGAACATGGGTATGTAGAAAGAGCCGAGGGCTGAGTAGACTACGTATCCTGCGTCGTTGGTCAGCTCACATGTCCAAGGGCAAGGTGGGTTGGGAGACCAGCCATCTTTCAGTTCAGCTTCTTCGGGCTTTGTGCCAAAAGAATCAATTAGTATAAGCTAATGTACAACACAAAAGAATAGCAAATAAATTCCTACTAATATTATGAATGCGAAAGTAACTCTGTCTGTCTGTCTGTCAGTTACGCTTTTTTGCTTAAATCTTTAGACCTCGGGAAAGGATATAGGCTATTTTTTTATTCAATATGAGGGTTTTAGTAGGTCGAAAGGGGGGATAAAAAGTTGTATGGAAATATCGTTATTTTTAGCTTTAGTTCGATATAGATAATCATGAATATCAAAGTTTAAATAAGTTAAGGTAAAGAGGTATGGTAACCAAATAAACTATTCCACGCAGACGAAGTCGCGTCTAGGTTACAGCTAGCCTCATATATAAGCATATATTATATATATGACTTTATTACCTTCTTATCCTTCCACCCAACGAGAGGCGGGAAACAAATGACGAACGATAGCACCCATAGCCCACCGATCAGGGCCTTCGCCCGTTTCCTGCTCATGATGCTAGGGTAGCTGACCGGACGGGTGACCGCGACGTAGCGGTCCAGCGATATGGCGCAGAGGTTCAGTATGGAGGCGGTGCACATCCATACGTCCACTGCCAGCCATACCGAGCACCATACGTCTCCGAAGATCCATATCTGCAAAGTAAATCACTTGTTACTTTTAAAGGTAATAAACACAGAAAATGCAAAATTATATTTAAGATAATGTTTATACATTCATTTTTTTGTTTTAGCACAAAAATTAAACTAGGAAAAATTCGACATATTTGCTAATATCTCAGTAGCACAACTTTAGCGTAGTCCCTCGGCTTGGGCAAGGCGCAGGTTCGAGTCCCACCTGCCACCTTAGCCAAGTCGTTTTTTTCAACTAAATTTTATCTTAAAAAACTTGTTATTGAACTTGATATAAAGATTATCTTACGAGTAGCAGCTGTAAAAAGTCAGTTACTGGAAAACAGCGTCCCCAAGAAAGGGAAAGCAAGAAAGGGTCCATAAATGCCGAGCTGGGAAGCGTGGTAGTAATAGCAGGCGGTTGCTTTGCGATAGGAATGCCTCTGTCAAATGCTCTGTTGCATTTGAGTAACACCGTTTCGGATTGATGTACTAAAGAAAATATTTTATTGAAAAAAATATATTTTAATTTTTTAGATGGATCCTGCATCTTTTCTTTTCGAGAGCTGCAATGCCGTTGTGCTAGTACAAGTTGTTTTGGATATTTATTTATTTATAACTATTATTGTTCTTATAACATCTAGTTGCAGTGTAAAAGGCAGCACCGTCCAGTATAATTGTTATAGTATTATCTACACTATATTTAAATATATAACTTTCTACTTGATGTAGCAAGTGGGTAGTCTCCCTTTGGACTAATTTCCATAAACATTACGACAAAGCTTTCCTAATCTAAAACTATATAATTTTTTTAAATTACAAATCAACTGACTCCCCCACAAGTGTCAAACTAACGTAATCCATGTCACGTCACAGCAATGATTTACATTGTATCTTTTTAATTGGTTTAGAAGCATTAATGAGCGGGAACAGAAGCGATAAGTATAATTTACAGCTGCAATTACCGCGTGTAACGTCACAACGCCTGTGTGCGTAGGCTGTTCGATCGCTAATAGCCTCGGAGACACTACCATTACTGCGGTATTTTCTCACGCCTCTTTAATTTACTTAACCTTTAACCAACGCCAGCGTAAATGTTAATGAAAGCACTACTTTTTATTGATAAATGGTATATTATCATATATATCACTATGCCATGAAGTACCGACAGAGTAAAATAGTACCTTCCTCTGTACCGGGTGTTAGAGACGACTGTGCCGGAACCGATAGCGGGCGGTATATAGCCAAGCGAAACAGCGAAGCTCAAGTTCAACAAGGCGGGGATGAACAGCAGCTTGCCCGTTGCGAAGCTACGCTCTGTGATTTGGCAATCATCATCACCACCACGGCTGCCCAACGCGGGAATTATAGGCAAGTTCCTTTTCATAGGGAGTTCTATGTCATGCAATAGACTTCTATTGCCTGATATAATGACGATGATTCCTTGTAAATTTTCACGAAGATCGGTGAAATAGATAAATTGTGAAGAGTTAATAAACAAATGAGCTTTAACTTTTATTATATTTGTTAGTAGAGATTGAAAAATTTAAACCAGATTGAGATATTCTAGTAAGATTCACTTTTACCTGATAAAGGGTTTTTTAATTGTTTAGCGCCATCTATTAGTTTTTTGTAGCACTAAATTTGTCGTTAGTCACAAACCATAGACATACGGGAATAGTGAGTTCTTTTCATTAGCACATTCGAGATGAGCAGTGGCCTGTGTCACTCTCTGTACTCTCAACTATAAATATGAAAAAAATCAGTAATGTTGAATACCTATATACGACGAATAATGAGGATAAATAGAATATTCTAATTTAAAATGAGCCGCAAATGCTACACTAGCAGTATAATATATAAATGCATGAGTATCGTCACCATCATACCAGCCATTAAAAGTCCACTGCTGGAAAAAGGCCCCTTCAAAAAAGGAGGGTTTTCGCCCACTATTGGTGCGCTGGGCAAGCATGCTGGCAATCGCTGCGCGCAGCTTTCACGACAGGGATGCTGCTTCCCATTTCCATCATTCCGCCATTCGTCAGTTCTGGCACCTTAGTCGCATCTTACCTCCTAATGTGCAGTGAGAGGTACTATTCTACTGTGCCGGTACCTCACGGCGAGCAAAAAGTAAATTAATGGATAATTACAATTTAATCGCCCACACCAAATAATGAAAGCAATTTATTTCGAAAACAAATGGTAGGGGAAAAATCAGAACGACAGACGCCACGGTGATTAAATTAAATTGAGTTAAATTAATATTGCAGGCCACGGTTTTAATTAACGCAATAATTAATACGACCGCCGTAATTGTATTGTCTATGATTTTGTCCATACAAGAATGGTAACGAAGTTGCTACGTGCTAAATGCGGCTTGAATTTATTTTAGCTAACAGCTTTTTCTAGAAAAACCTAGCCATGTAGTCCCAGCAGAGAAGACTAGTACCTCCCTCTGTACCTCGCAAGAGGCGATTGAGGTACCGGAACCGACAGGTGGCGGTATCTCAGTCGCCTCTTGTCTTGAGGTACCGCCACCTGTCGGTTCCGGTACCTCAATCGCCTCTTATGACACCTGGTACCAAGGATAGATTCTTCTCTGCCGGTACACCTGTCAAGAAGATATTTGTGAAGAGGAAATCAATGCCTTATATTATTCCCTCTCAACATCTAGAAGAAAACAAATGTATTTTATACAGCAATGAGGTTTTCTCTATTAAAACATAAACTGTGGTTTCGATAAGATATTTGAGCATATAGATAAACTACGTCATTAACTATGTACTTTTTAACAATTGATACCTGCGGCTTCGTCTAATAACTAGTAATAAAAATATATGAAGTAGACTCAGGTTTACCTTGTGTCAACTCCAAGGTGGTCCAGATTGGTACTGCACTCTCACCTATTTTTACCGCCAAATAGCAGTGTTTGCATTGTTGATTTCCGGTTTGAAGGGTGGGAGAGGCAGTGAAATTCAAAGGGTTAACAACGCGCTAACGATATCCACGTGATATTATGATCGTCTATAGGCTGCTGGGACGATGGGCTGCGGACTATAGGTTTGTTTGTCGATCTGGTCTATCTGTCTTTGTATTACTGTGTATATACTAGCAGCGCCCGCGACTTCACCCCCAAAGATTGGTGATTTTGGAGGGTATAGTACCCTTCCTCGATAAATGAACCATCTAACACCGTAAGAATTTTTCAAAACGGGCCCTTAGGTTTATCAAATTATTCAACTTTATAATATTAAGATATAGATTTATCAAAATTGGTTCTTGGGTTTATTTATGACTGCGCAACAGACAGCGGAGATGCGAATAACAGACTGCTATAATTTACAAATAGAGTTGTACAAAGTGAGAGTAGAGAGAGGGTCAGAGAAAGTGATTGTAATAAAGAAAAACGTTTGCTCCTACCGGTATTTCGAACATAACACGATGTTAGTAAATTTGCGGACGGAACTTGGCAGGCGATTGAGGCGTATACATATTTTGAAATCCAATCCTAATAGATCACAGCCTATGTTACTCTAATGTATGGGCCTAGAATTTGCATGAAAGAACAAACATACAACATTACATACATTCCCTACAAACTTTGGCTTGTATAATATTAGTAGGATAAGAAGTTTTTTTAGAAAATATCTATTTGCCGACAAGAAATATAGCCCAAGATTCTTCCAAAAATCTTCAAGGATTTTTCTAAAATCAAATATATATTCATATATCATCATCATTACAGCCATTGGAAGTCCACGGCTGGACATTAGTCTTCCCAAGAAAGGGGGAATTTTTCCCATAATTGCTGCGCTGGGCAAGCGTATTGGCAATCGCAAAGCGCAACTATCGCGACAGGGATGCTGCCGCCTATCCCCACCCTGTGCATTTGAACTACACTGTTTCGGAAGAGTATATCACCATCTGTCGATTCTGGTACCTAAGTCGCTTCTTACACAGAGGGAGGTACTATTCCATTCTGCCGGTACCTCACGGCAAATATACAGAAATATTTATGTATAAAATATTTTTATTTTCAACAATTACTTTTGCTTTCCATAACTTCTCCTACTCAAAATGAAAGCTTATTTGCGCTATAATACGAAAAGGCGTTATTGGTCGTAATAATCAATTTTTATTGTACTTTATAAACATAATAGTTAAGGAAACAAAACGATTTTAAGCTTGAAAACAATTTGAATCTGGATATTGAAGTTTTCTTGTAATTGATGATTTTTTAATAATAAATAATTTATATTGATGAGCCGCCTGAGATTAATATTGGGCGTAATCTAATATTATCATTTATAAGCGTGACGGCGCCAAACATAGATTAAGGAAAGGTGCTACGCATCTCCGACCAGTTTCTACAGAGATACATTGTTAAGGGTAGATATCGGACATAGGTGTCGGTTGTACCGACAAATACGGTTACGGTACCTCAGCCGCTTTTTACGACACACAGCGAGTTACTACGAGTATTATACTCTACGGAATTAACAAAAAATATTATGTATTATGTTTATTATTTTTAAATAGTTTTATAAGAAGATAAAAGTAGAATATCTTATCTTATACATACTTTGTTAAAAATACTATTCTAATTACAACAATGTTAATATCAAGTGTACAAAATAAAAACCAACTTACAGATATCTTGTTATAACGCGAAACTAATTAGAAAACCTAATTAACCTGGTATCTAAAAGCAGCGGTTAGATTGGGTTAGCTCACTGGGTAATACGAGTTTATTTACAGTAACTTTAATAGAACACGAATAAGTTTAAATAAGATCGTTGTTCTTGGCAAGGCTAAGTGTTTTTAACCCTAATGTGTTGTCAAGGCTATACCGTCGACATCTTTACATTGATGAGACTCGCGACAGATGATTAGATACTACCATAGACATGTGTGTATATGGAATAGTGTCCTTTCACTCGCCTTAATCTTACCTTTTTTTATATAACTGAAAAATGTAAAGTTATCCACATGAAATATTCCATCATACACGAAACACACGTTGAGCTGTGAAAGCGTAACTTACAGAGTAATTTTTGCATTTATCTAATCAATTTTCATCCGCCTAGTGCTCTTTTCTTGTAAGAGTATGAGTATATATTAAGATATATACTGATTATAGCTTTCTTATGGTGAAATATTTTTTAAAAACAATCCAGTAGATTTTCTTTTAAATTATTACAAGGAATCCTTTCTTCTAAACAATATAAGTATAGAAAAGAATACGAGAGAACATCTCTAAAGATTCATAAAACATATCAAGAACTGTCTCAAGAGATTTATTAATTGTTGTAATAATCCGCTCTTAAAATCTGTGACCTAAATCCAGCGCAACGGCAACTGTCCTAGCTCAGTCAACATCTAAGCTAGAACAGCTGTCCGCGGGGCTTAGCCAGCTTAATTAGTTCCCCTGGCGCTTTTGTTGACACCTGTCTGGAAACTTGGATTGTTCTGTTTTGTCGAATACATCCCTGTCTACGCTAAGGCAGTGTTCCCATTGTGTATTGAAGATAGATTGTGTAGTTTAAAGAGTTGTGACTTGTATATGTAAATGGAGGGTCCGGGTTATCTCTGAAGCTGAAAAAACTCAATAGAAAAGCCGTCAAAAAGTAGTCTTATTGTTAGTTGTAGATGCGTAAATGATAGAAAATATTCATTTTTACCGTGCCGGGAGGTACCGGCAGAATAGAATAGTACCTTCCAATGCACCAGGTGTCGTAAAAGGCGAATAAGGTACTAAAACCGACAGATGGTAGTATATCCATCCAAAACAGTGCAGCAAATGCCCAGGGCGCGGATAGGCAGCAGCAACTCCGTCGCGATAGCTGCGCTCTGCGATTACACGCATGCCCAGCGCGGCAATTATGGGCAAACAACTTCTTTTCTTGGAGAAGCTTATGTCCAGCAGTGGACTTCCAATGGCTGGTATGATGATTTGTTTTTACGACGCATAATGCAAACGATGACTGCGTGAAATTATATCGGATATATCCAAATAGTCAACGATTTGTGAGCTGTAGCTGAAGTACTAGGAGAGTAGATTTATACCTATTGGGTCAGGTACCTTGAGATACCACTGAGTTACTGAAACCGATATCGTGCTACCTATAATCACTGGTAAATGTCCTACAATATGTTTAAGTGCTAAGGCACTATAACTATCAAAAGGACTAGTCTATACTTGACTATCTTATGGCTTAGATGATGATTCCTTTAAAGAGATTAACATGATCTGGAATCTTCTAAAGGGGCCTAAGGAAAAAAAATGTGACATTTACAGTAGAAGGAGGACTGAACTGTTTACTATTAGTTATTTATTCTGCCGATCTACTATTCCATTACTATTCAGCCGGTACCTCACGGCTTTTGTTTGTACCATCCAATTTTTTTTAATAATTGTTATCCCGTACCCTCTAGACAGGTCCCGATTTTTTGTTCAGGTATTGACCCCTAAATAATTACTACTTAAGCAATTGTAACATAAACCGATTAGTTGTTACAAGGAATTAACTGGGGATTAATCGTTTCTAACAACTTGACCGGTCCCTCGAACCCTTGTAACTATCGTGTATCAAGAGGGGTCCGGCTTACCCGCGTCAACTTCGGTCAGTACCTTCGTGATTCAAGGGCTTGTAATTAACTATTTAAGTTTGTTTGCTGGGAGGCGAGACTATAGTTTATTCAAATAATTTACCTACTTCGACCTGTCACCTCAATAAATAATTTAAATAAATAATTCCCACAACATCTCATTCAGTCACCTGATTCCATGATAAGTCGCTTAAAG